>JAJJHY010008789.1:19445132-19469686 GCA_021224005.1 Drosophila setifemur
TAAATAGTTAGAGCATTCCCATATCATAATAATCCAATTCCAATTCCTCAAAGGTTACTGCCTCCATTTCTGCCTTGTTTTTTGGGCATGTCCCAAACATTTGCTATTTCAAATTTCAATTTATAGCAAAATGTTAGCAGCAGGTGTTCTCCTTCCCAAACCCGAACCGAACCGATCCGATCATCATTATCATCACCATCATCATCATCACGCACTCTGCTGCCAAAAATAAAGCAATTTAATGTACGCCATTGGTGGTGGTAACCTCATTGGCTTACTTTCGGGAAAGTTTATAGTTTTTTGAAAAATTCGACAATGTCAAAATGGAAAAATTTGCATTAGCAGGCCAACGAAGACTCTGACTCCGACTCCGACTCTGACTCCGACTCCGACTCTGGAGAGGCCTCTGAATGTGAGGCCTCGGCCTAGGTGAGCTAGCTCACTCACCCTCAGGCATTCAATTACAATCGATTCTGGTGTGAAAAAGTTCAATTTCTTTGCTGGCCGCAAACGACGACGACGATGACTGCGACCCGTTTTTTATTTTTTATATTTTTTGCCGTATTTTGTGTTATTTACATACCCTCACAGAAGGGTGTATAAATTTTGCCAGATAGGTAAAAAATAAATGAAGAAAAAATAGGGGTAGTAAGTACCACATCTTCCAGCCTGAAAATTATAATCTAGTTTAAAACCTTTTATGAATTTTAAAAATATTTCCAAGAAACCTTACCATTCTATAATTTCTAGGGTATCCCCAGCATCGGTTCACCTTGGCGACCTTCTTTTTTTAATTTTTTTTTTGCGGCTAGTAATGAGGAAATGGCAAAACGCAGTTGTCGAGAGAGATGGAGGAGGAGCTGGCTCCCCAATGAGCAGAAGGAGGAGGCAGGGGGGCAGCTTCGGTTTTGTGGCCATATGGAAAATGCAATTCATGCACTTCCTAGATTGGCCAACTGGTTGAAAAAAAGCTGCTGCTGCTGCTGCCGCCGATGCTGCTGAGTGTGTGCATATCTACATATGTGATTGCCATATTGTGTAGATAATTGTGGGGCCCTGGCCCCACCTCATCCTCCGGAATCGCTGAATCTCCATCGAATACCCCATACACCTGAAGTGCTTAATGCTTTGTGACTATTCATGGGCACTTCAGCTACGGCCGCAGCTTCAGACTCGGACGCGGACTCGGACTTGGACTGGGACTGGGACGGGGACTGGGACTCCAGGTTGGATTCGGAATTGCTGGCCCAACAGAAGCAGCGGCCGAACTATGGGGCCACATATGCAAATCACACACAGGTGAAGTTCGACAGGCTGACGAAGGGGCGGACGAATCAGGCCAGGCAAAAGTGCAGCACTCCAAAATGGGCAAACAAACACACAGAGAGAGACCAGTCGGGATGCACTGTGAACAATATTGGTGAGTGCGAATTATCATAACAAATAACATAACTAATGTAAATTGAAAATACTGGGATAATTGTGTGTATGAAATATCAGAAGTACAAGTTTTATAAGTTTAATCTTATTTCCAAAGCTCTTAATAATTCATATATTAATTGCGTAAAATGTTGAATAAAGAGCAGGATAAAGTAGAATAATTAGCCATTTTAATAATTGTTCGCAATATTTGATTATTAAAATTTGATTATTTTTTTATTAACAATATTGAAAAAAATTCACAGATCATTCCTGTTTTTAGGGTAAATAAATATTTTTAAAAATTACCTAAATATAAGCAATGTAAAGTATCAACCTTAAAAGAATAAAAATTATCAGAAATGATTTTTAATATATTTTCAACTGTAGACTAAACAAGACTTAAACTAAAAATTAGTAATAACGACTTTTAAAACTTTATTTCATTATAAAACAAGCAAAAGCTAAATAAAGACTTAATGGCATATATTTTCATTGCCAGAAAAATAAAGGGAAAATATAAAATTATTCCTTTTGATACTTTTTATTTATTCGCATTAATTGTATTATATAAACAATCTTCACAAGAATCCCTGTCTTTAGGATAAATAAAATTCAATAAATATTAATCGGGATGCAATCAATGTAATGTTTACACTTATTATCTTTAATAATTCATTGAATACAATCAATGTAAATATTTCCATATTAAAAATTCCAACTCATTACCTTTAAAAACCCTTTTCGATTCTCCAAGTGCACATCATTGCGAATGTGATGTGATGGGAGGGTGGGACCCGGGACCCGGGACCAGGGACCCGGGTTTACCCACTCAAGCATTGACAGTTGAGTGGTCAGCGTTTTCTAGCCTGTGCATCATCGAGCAGCAGCAGAAGCACAACAAAGCCAAATAAAACAGCATCCACCACGATGAGACCTCCTTAAAAATCGCATGGCACAGAGCATACACAGAGTCAACAGCAATAATTACCCACTTGCCTGCACTTGATATTAAAATCAGACAAAAAGGCAAGGCCTCTTCCCCTTCCTCTCAATCAAATCCCGCACTGTTTCTTAGCCATTTTTTTTTCTGCAGCTCTTTTTTTTATATTTTTCACTGATTCAACAGGTCAAAGCGAGCAGAAAACGTGCAAAAAAACGTGCAAAATTATCAAAAATCGTTCATCAAATTACCAAAAAGAGCGCAACGACGGGCCACTTAACGACTCTATTACGAAATGGATAAAAAAAACTATATATATATATATGTATATATATAAACCTATATAGAGGAAAGCCAGGCGAAGACATTGAGACATTGCAAAAGCGTCAACACAAAAATTATTTTAAATTAGAACTCGAAACTACTCACGTTTTGCAATTTTCGCTTTTTGTGTGGAATGCCAATTGAAGTGTTAGGAAAATAAACAAAACCCAGCCAGCCAGCCAGCCAGCCCCAACAACTGGGAGCTGCAGTGCAAAAATCACAAAGCAAAAAAAAAAAATAAGACAACTGAAAGCAAAACAAAAACAAAACTGAAGCATCATCACCATTTGGGGAATTGGACTCGGGGAGGTGGTGAGAAGGGGCGTGGAGCGATCAGCAGGGGGCATCCAGGCGATGGAGACACCAACGGCCAACTACCAACAAACCGAACTACCAACAATATCCAACAGCCAACGGTAGCACTAAAAATAACAACAACAATAACACGACTTCGATGGGAAGAGTTTCGGGGGCTATTGGGTCCATTTTTGGGGGCTTAGTGGTGGAAACGTGACAAAAGTGTTGGAGATTTGAATTGAAATTTGAATTCTAGAAGGTTTATTAGATTTATCAGAATTAAAATTTATAAGGCTTTAAGTTAATCAGTTAGTAATAAGCTGGAATTCTTCATCGAATGAGTGTAAAATGAATTTGGTTAAGCATTTTTTGCATTTTCCAATAAATAAAGAAACAAATATGTATAGACAAAATGTTATGCAAAATGTATTAAAGATTACTACATAAATAATCTTAAAAAAATAAAAGAATTTATACTAATAACAAACTACACAAAAAATAAAGCTTGTCTTCCGACTTTAAAGCTCCAATTTCAATTTTAATATTGAATATATGAATTTATTACAAGTATTAAATTAATATTTGCCATGCAGATACTTTCAATAAAAGTCGCATTTCATGAGCAATTAAGTTAAAAAAGGCCATTAAAATTTTCGCCAAGCACCGAATGGTGTTGTTTTAATTAAATAACTTGAGCACTAAAAATGTTTATGTCTTTAAATAATCTTTAAAAATTATTGAAGTCCATTGGATTTAGGTATCTCTCGGGGTTTAGAATTCCGCTATCATCGCTAGAGTTTGTGTATCTCCCTCGTTTTGGCGATGGCTTGACAATCAACGCAAATAGCTCAAACGCCTCAAGTGTTTGCTGAAGATGTCACCCACACTTCACCAAGAAACTCCATTCGCCATCCCCCGTGCTTTTGCTCTGCGGCCAAGTTCGTTGCTTGAGTCTTTTGTTTAGACAACGTCAGAAGATGCCTTGCTGCTCGTTTCCCTCACTTTGACTTTTGCAATTTGGCACAGCAGCTCTAGCCACAACAACAACAACAACAATATAAGCAAGAAGCAACAGCAGCACAAATATTGGCAATATTTCGATGACTGCAAAATATCGCTTACAGTTAAATGGAAATTGATGCACTTAGCTGACTCACTCACTTCTGTTTGGGAATTGCTCCTCGTCCTATATATATATATATATAGAAAAGCAATGCAATTGTGTGTGCTAGCTGGTAGAATTCCTCATTTTCCAACCACAAGCTCCTCATGCAAGCAACGTGACTTTGAATAAATTAAGTGCACATATGATATGCAGGTCCAGGAAGGCAAAAAACAAAACAGAAATCTAAGCCGAAGGTTTAATGTCCTTGCAATTAAGGGGGGGTTTTTATTTACTTTTAATTGCTATTAAAAAAAGAGTTTTTTTTATACCAATCTTTAGATATCTTCAAAGTAATAAACAGTAATTAATTAAATAAACCCGAACAAATTTCCAATACATTTTAAAGTGTATAAAAAAGTGATGGTAGAAAATAAATAGAGCAGATAGAATGAGTTTGCTCTGAGAAAATACACAAAAGATACACACAAGAAGGTAGCAAACAAAAATATTTCCGCAACTCTTGAGGATTCTCTGAAGAACCGTGATATATAACCCACTTCATAATCGTATCGAATGTCATCGTATCATTTATTGAAAAAAATACCATTTCGATTATATTTGAGGATGGTAAGGCATAAAAACCACATGAAACGGACATTACTTTCGTTCATAATCCTCGATTTGAATAAATTTCAATTAATTTAATTTAATTAACAGATCTGCAAACACGTTCCGGAGCAATATCTGCGGAGTTCCTGGCCCAGTCAACTTGGGCCAACCACTTGTCGCTTTTTATTATCAAGTCGCCTGTCAAAAACTCGTGCTATATGCCATAAGATATGAGATTTTATATCCAGCAGCACATCGGGCTACAAATGGCACAACAAATTCGTGCAGAGCTACCAAACCACACCAAAGAGCCATATCCAAACTCCAACTCAAAACCAGATTACGACCAAACTAATGACGACGGGGTTGATGATGGTGATGATGATTATGATGATGATTATGATGGTCCTATCAGCATGGAAAACTATCGGGACTTTTAATGAGGCTCCTTATGATTGCTGGATATCTATTCAAGGAGACAACTAACAAATTAGGAGGAGTTTTATCGCAGATAGAAATATAAACTCGATGACTTGTTTAATGGTGACAATCTGCAATATGGTTAAATTTCAGATATATTTAATTTTGAGGAATAAATTCTATATAATTTGATGAGGAAACATAATGTCATTCTGTATAAAAACACTTTTACTAAAATCATACAATGTAAATACAAAATTTAATTGAATTTACAATGATGTTGAATACGAAAAGATAGGAATAGGAATGAAAATTATTAAATTTTTAAGAAATATTGAGAAATATATAACACATAATTTTGATACAGAGACAGTACGTAATTCTGTTCAAAAAACATTTCATTTGAAACCTTACAATGTAGATACAAAATTTTATTGAATTTACGATTATAAGCCATTAATAATAGTGATAAACCAAGATTATTAGACACTGAGGGGCTAATAAAACCGAAGACTTGTCTTTCAAAACTGTAAACTGCCGGTTGGCTCAAATATGCGAATTTAACAAGACACAATTACAAGACACCGAATGCAACACCATCGTTGATTTTTTTATATTTTTTTTTTTACCAACTGCAACTCAAATGCAACACCCTCTCTTATCGTTTTGTCTATGGTTTTATTTTTATTTCACCGCAGCGCACAGTGGGACCAACTTAATAAATGAGAACTATAAAAAAATAAAAATATATATAGTAATTTTGGATAAAATTGTAAAGATCCTAATGAATTTCATAAAAATGTTTTACAATTTAATACGTACAATTAAAATGTAATATCACTATAAAAGCTTGTGTTATATAATTACAGAATTCAAACATTTTTATGAAGTGATAAAAGATTTGATTTATTTCTAAAAATAAACTAAGGATCACTGCAGCCCCTCACAACACCAACTGCAACTTTAGAGATGCTGCATTCGGCACCGAATCTCTTTGGCAAATGTTCGCAAAGAAATTTCCGAGATTTTTATCATGCGGGAGAGGTTGGCCAACTTGCAACAAAAAACAGCAACAAAAAAACACAGATACGGAGGCGTAGAGAGCAGTCTAGTCAAACATCGCGGTTGTTGTCGTCGTTTGAGGTGAAAACTTGCAACAAAACGCAATGCGAATCCATGCAAAATGAAATTTATTGTATAATTAGGACTTGTATTATTGGTAATAAGCATGGTTAAAAAAATAACGAGAAAAGTGGCAAGGAAATTGTACGCTTTTCTTGGATTTCTGCATAAGTAATACTTTTGGCTAGTTAAAGATTACCATTTAAGAGAAATAAAAAAGAGAAGGTAGAAATAAATTGATATTATTGATAAATAAATTTTTACGTTTATTTTATTTACAAGCTAGTATAAATATAAATCGAATTGTGTATTATTATGTGCATTTTCATTAGGTAAAGTCCTCCTTAGGGTGTTTGTTTTTTGGATAAGCTATATTTTTGGTCAGTTAAAGATGAGCATTTAAAATAAATTAAAAAACAGATATAAATGCATAAATATGATAAAAACAATTATTTATAAATTTAGGTTATTTTTATACTATTCGAGATTAAATAAAACTAAATTTATGTTATTATGTATAATATCATTAAGTAAACACCTCTTTAGGGTCTGTGATTTCTTTGATTAACCAAAAAAGGAAGCGATAAATATATTTAAAAACTATTATAAGTATAAATATAAAATCTATTATTACTTGAAAATTTAATAAGTGAAGTACTCTTAATGGTTTGTGATTTCTACATAAGCTATATTTTTGGTAAGTTAAAGTTGAGCACTTAAAAGAATATCAAAAAAATAAAGAGAAAGATATATAATAAACAAAATCATTTTTGCAGTTACCTTATTCATGAACTATTATAAATATAAATCAAAATATATTTTACTATGTGGAATTTTATTAAGGATATCCATTGATCCCCACCTTAACCGATATTTCTGTGGGATTCTGCTCCTCTTCTGGACTTTAAGTGCTTGGTGTTGTGTACAAGCTCATTACGACTCTTGCTCGCCAGTGGTTTTTGTTTTATTTGTTGTTCGATGGTTGTAGTTGTTGGTATTGTTGTTGTTGTTGTTGTTGTTGTCGCCGGGGTGTCGAAATGTACAGCCAATTACATGCGACACCAACAACCTCTCAGTCGCAGAGTATCTGAGTATTTCGGGAAGATAGGGGGAAAATCTTGGAGGGAATTCGGTTGGCTGGTAATTCGATAGGAGAAGCCCGCAGCGCATCGCAGCTCAATGCAGGGAAAAGCAAAAGGAATTCAAGGCTAAAAGTCTGAGAAACGGAGGCAGGCATTGAATTTCATGAGTTCTTTCCTTCGGTTAGGTGGTGGTAGTAGCCATCCAACGGGTTGCGACCTCTATAGATAGAGATTCTCGGATTCATGTCCCCCACCAATGCCAATTTCAGCTTACATAGAACAATTATTTTGCGTGTAATTATATGAGCTTGTTATGCGAGAAGGAGCTGTGTCCTTGTAGTTTTTGGTTTTTCTAGTTAAATGAGGTAGAAATTTGGAGATACATTTTATTTAAAAATAGGTACTAAAATAGTTTAAATATATACAAACACACTAAACTAAATATAGCTGAAATTACAATTCCAAGATAATAATTTCAATACAAAGTATGTAAATGCATTCATTGTTACAAACTATATCCGTAATTCCAAAAATCCACAAAAATTATCATTCCAATCAGAATCATCTCAATAAATTAATTACTGTAATTAAGCAGTCAAGTTCAACAATTATTATGTTAAACCAAATAATAATAAAAACGAGTAATTATTTCAAGTTATCAATTAAATTTAATATGGGAACTACACTTTGTAGAATGTAAAAAAATATGAAAACCAATTTTGATAGGGAAATACCACCTATCCATTATAATCGATCATAAATATTCAAATATTCGAGCAATTTGTCATGGGAAAAAATGTTAAACCATTAGCCCACCCAATCCAGCCTAATTCCCATATCAGAAAACCTGAACAAGCGTAACCCAAAACCCAACTTCATAACTTTATTAACCGGCCTTTGATTGGTATATTTAACCTCAGCCGAAGAACGTGCGCATCATTTGCCCGAACCCTTTCGGAACCTTGACTTTTGTCAGATACGGAAGATTCCCGATCCCAGATTGACCAGATTGAGCAGATTGCCCAGCAATAACTCAATAACGGCCACGAGAAAAGTAAAGTATATTCGAAAAATACATTTTCATCTGCCCGGTCTCGAAAACTTCGGACACACATCGGAAAATTATGCATGCGAAACCCGACCCGACCCCGGCGACCTGGCCTGAACTATTGGTTCGGTTTGGTTCGGTTCGGATCGGATCGGATGCAGCGACCAACCTGACCAACATTGACTCCATAATCGGGCGAGACGGCGGGCGCAGATCAATGATCAATCATAGGCCTCGGCCTAGCCTTTGGTTAATTTAATATGGCTAAAGATCAACTGCAGCCGCAAAATGTTCCCGCGAACTTTTGCAGCACTTGCTCGACTCAGTTTGAGATACTCTGTGCTCTACGGAGAGGGTATAGTTAAAATGCTATAAATATTGTTATTACATATATCAAGTTACACAGGTAACTTTATTACATTCTGTTTTATATTTATAATAGTTTATTACATACAAAGAAAATATAAAAAAAAACTTTTACAAAATAGATAAGTGATATAAATCGAAAAAAAACTTCAAGAACTCCAAACATATTTCCAATATAAATTACTTTTGCTAAAAAATACAAAAACAAAAATATTATAATCAGAAAAACGGATGCCAAAACAAATACTTTCAATAATTTCGATTGAATGTTATTAATAAATTAATTAAAAAGTGGTCTCTAAATAAAATAAAGACTTTCTATAACTTAATCGTTGGAAAATAGGGACATATCAATATCAGATTCCAATCGCTCTAAAAATTAAACCGTAGTTTTGGGTAAATACTTTCGATCGAATATTATAAACAATTCAAAACTAATACCAAAATAAATCATTAAATCGTTGGAAAAAATCGAACCTTTAAGGTACATTACATTTCTTAAAACTCTTCCAAAATAAAACCCTAGCTTTGGGATTAAAAAACTAAATAAAATCAATCAAAAGAGTATCTCAGATTCCTTAAATCTCTCCCAAAATTAAAACCCAGATTTGTTGGGAGAATCTGCGCCATCTGAGCTCTCTGGCCAATTGATTTGCAAGCCATATTGTGGCATCGTTCCAATGAGCGGGCCGTGCGAATGGCTTTTTCGATCGTCATCATCATCTTCCCGCTCCACCGGGGTCATTGCTACAAATTTTGAACGTTCGGGTCATAGTCGTAGTCATCGTAAAGTCAGTACCCATCCCAGAAGAGAAGAAGTCACACGGAGCAGGGGAAAGGGAAAGAAGCCTCCTCCACCACGGGATGATCGCAGCGCGATCTTGTAATCAGGCGCAGCGAATTAGTATATGAACATGCATGACGTGTGGCCAGATGAATTCGAGGTGGGAGTGGATATATATTTATATGGATATGGATATGGATATGAATATATGGATATGGGAGGCAGGGAGTTGGAGGAGGTCGCCATCGAGGCCACATCACATCACATCGCAACACATCGCATCACGTCGGTGAAATGTTAAAGTTCCAGCAAACAAAAAATCACGATTGACATGACGTATCAATCTCCTCGTGGATTGGCATGTGTTGCGATGCTCCTCGCTGCTTCGCGGTGCAGGAAGAGAATTATAATTTCATAATTTTCAATTTCCATGGGGCAATCAGCAGGTCAGCGAAATTAGCGTGGCCAAAATGATTGCCCACCTACCAGAATGAGGATTCCCCTTCTCCACTTTCTAGATAAATGTATTTTTTTTGATTTTGCACACCTCGTTGATGCTCTGCTAAGTGATCTGTGATAATGTTAGATAGTAACTATTTGAGGATTATTATTATTTATCTAACCCCCCATTAAAAACCAAACCCATATCTCACATTCACACGGACTCAATTCCATTACAGCTTATAAATTATTGCTCATATTTTTTATTTAATCCTCCCCTTAAACACCTGAAATTAAAACTGACTCCCGAGAAGTTCCCAATTAATTTGCCTAATTTCCCCCACACACAAAATCTCCGCAGCTTTCGAGCATCTGGAAGCCGCTTTTACCTCATTCCAAAACCATTTTTTAACTCCATTCATTTGGGCTCATTAAAATGCGTTCGGCCCCAAGCTCGCACATCGTAAACTAAAACCTAAAACCCATCTACGAAAAAACGATAATGTTCAACATAAATTTCCACAAATCAAATCAAGCACATTTTCCACCCAGAAAATAAAAGGCAGCTACTAATTAGCAACGCCCACGAATTTTCACTGAAAATGGAAAGCGTTTGTGGAAAATATTATTAGACAGAACCGAGCCGACGACGATTAAAGTCGAAAAGTTGAGAAAATGGGTGTTGCTCGAGGGTCATAAACAAAATCCCGATGTGCCGAGAGTGGAAACGAAATATGTGTATGTAAAATATATATATATATATATGTTTTTGGGATAGGATAGGTCTGAGAAATGTTGGACTCGAATGTCTCGTTTTGGAAATCGATTCGTCACGTCCAAAAGGGCTTTGGCTCAATGTCGACAGATCCACAGATCCACAGATCGACAGCTCCGACCAAACAGGCTCGAGATGAGCTGCTCCCATGGGGTCAGAGATGGGGCTCGGAGATGGGGGCTCGGGGTCGATGGCGTGTAATTTGCATACATTAAACTACTGTCGAGCTCCTCCAAAACGAATGCGGTTCGAAAACTTAATCTAAATTTAATTATTGCAGGCAGCACACACACACACAAAATACCAAAACGAATCTCTATACCCCTGATTTTTTTTTAATAAATTAATAATCAACAAAAACGTGGCTTTTCATATTTTTTTATGCGCTTTTTCGAACGGTGCGCTTTGAACTCGTGCTTATATGCATTATGTACATATATTTTCATAATTTATAAACGATTCTACAAGCTCAAGCTCTCGGGGCTCTGGTTTCGAGATCTCTTGAATGATGGCCCAAGCCCAAAAGCCAAACGAATACCAACTTCAAAATGCTGTTGATATAGTTTTTATGGGCGTTTGATAAATTTCCTTACATTTTCTACAACAATTAGTTGCAATCAAAAGCCACATTGTTCACAGCTAAAAAAAAAAAAAGACTTTAGCCCTAAGGGGTATTTTCGGATTTCGGTTTCTTTTTTTCTTCTGTTGTCCGCGAGGCAGATAGAAAACTTCAGATATCGCTTTTTTTTTTAATCCGTAAAGCATTCGTTATGAATTCAACCTGTTGTACTGCCTCAATTTAAATTGTTATGAGCGTGGACCGTTGATTAATAAGCAGATATAACGATTTAGGGCAGAGATTACAATGGAACAGATACATATCTAAAAGTTGTAATTGGAGGTAATTTGAATAATTTATTCGATGTTGGATAAGTAAGCATATCGATGCCAATATCTAAATAATAAGAAAAAAAATAAATTAAACCATCATGGAAACTTCATTAATATTTTAAAAAAATTTAAATTTACGCATGCGTAAGTTGTACAGCCTCAATTTAAATTAGGAATATTTTAGGGCATAAAATAAAAGTAATAAATAAAATCGAAGATATGTAATTGGAGGTTTTTAAATGATTTACCAAAAGGTTTTACGATTTGTAATAACTAAGTATAAAGATAGCAATATCTAAACAACAACCAAATATAATAATTTCGAACCATTTTATACTCCTAATGGAAACTTCATTAAATTTTTAACAATTGTAACCAAAAAGTACAATTAAATTTGAAATTACCCAAGAGCACTCCGTTGACCGTTGTTGATTTTTGAGAAATCAGGCAATATATCCAACAGATTGCCACTTTGCTACGCCTTAACACCAATCAAAACCTTTTGACCGAGACTTTTGGAATTACCAGACAAACAACATGGATGTGGATGTGGACTTCGACTTGGATGTGGATGTGGTGGTGGTGCTCGAAGATTTGCGCAGCGTCTGAGTGCAATCCGTAAAACTCGTCAACGGCTGTCCATTTTGCCTCATCTCACAAGTGCATTGCCCGGTAGTTGTAATTAAAATCGCGCAAGTCGTAAAAAAAGGCAGAAAACTCAACGAACAAAGATGGAAAAACTGCCGGAGGAAGTCCGAGGAGAAGTCGCCAGAGAAGATGAGTCGCCGGGAGTGTGTCCGGGGGGCGTAACGCACCCGATGAGTAAAATTAATTTTCCATATGCTTTGCGGATTGACCCAAGACCGAAACCGAGACCGAGTCCAGACTCTTTGCTGCAAGCTTTCAATCATGCGAGAAATGTGTTAATTGCAATAGAAGTACAAATTCTATCGTAAAATAAATCAGCAAAATAGAGAAAAAATAAACTAAGCAAATAAGGATCGCTTTAAGCTAATGGGAAAAGAAAAGCAGTAAAATTAAAAATCAGTATGCTTAAACAAATTTAGTACTTATTGTTGGCAAGCAAAAATGTATTACAAAAATACGAATTAATTTGCAACAAATAAGCAGAAAAAGAATACTGAATTTTATTAATTTATTACAAATGCGAATTAATTTATAAATCAATAACAAAAGTATATATAAATATATCAATTGAAAGACCCAATCATATATATTTATACTGTTTAACCAGATTACATTTTCTATGAATTTTTGAAATATATTTTATAGCTTTGAAAATAATGAAAAGATTAAGAAAAAAAAATATACAAGCATACATACAATTTTAAAATATTTCCATAAATCAAATAGCTAATAGAACGCAAAATTCGATTTCCAGAAATAAATCAACTAAAAGACAAAATAAACATTTTTAAACTATTTAAAAAGCTACAAAATATTTCCAAGTAAAAATCAATATTTCAATATAAAAATCTGCATTTATTTAAAATATATATTTTTAGCCATGAAATTCATGACAAGATTTCGGTAAAATTTTGAAAACCAATTTACAATTGGAAAACGGTTCCATAAAATAAACTGGGAATAGGCCTTAAAATCCGCTTTCCAGCTAATGAAGCGTAAAAAGCGAAATAAAAATCTGTAAACGTTGGCTGAGCGGCTTGATGGCTGAACTGAAAGATTGAGAGATTGGCAAAAAATTAGTGGTTGAAAATGAATTGCACTAATATCGAAATTCACACTGCTGCGCTAATGGCTGACAGCAGCAGCAGCAACAACTGCAGCAGCAACAGCAACAGCAACAACTGCAGCAGCAGCAACATCAACAACAGCAACTGGCAATTGACGACGGCAACAATAAAGCTGCAACAGCAATCAACATGTGTTGTGACTGTTTTCTCATTTTTTTCCTTATTTTTATTTTTTTTCTTGTAGCTAATGTGCAAAGCGCTGATTGGACGAAACCTGACCGCAAAAATGGAAATTATGATGAGGCCCCGTTTGAGTAAAGAGCACAGCAGCAGCAGCAGCAGCAGCAGCAGCAACATCCATATCCACATCCACATCCACCGACAACTCAAACAACCAACTAACTTGAATCCCAAAGCTGGTTTCACTTTTGGGCGAGGAGTCGGTTTCGTTATTTAGTTGTCGTTTTATTTTACGTTTCTTTTTTTTTGTTTTTTTTTTTTGGTTCGTTGGTTGCAAATTTCCAAAAGCCAGCCAATAACAAACTATTACTAACAACGTCAACCGATATTAAGCTCCATGTTTATTGGTCAAATCCGCTGGCCAAAGTCTCGATTTTTGTTGTATTGGGTTTGTGGTTTTTTTTTTGTTTTTGTCTTTGCACACATATAGTTTGCTATTCAGCTGCCATTATATCGAACATGTGCATATATAACAAGTTGGGCGGGAGCTCAACAATTTCGAGATTAAAAAGGCAAAAGTCCAAATGAAATGCAACAAAGTTGCATAGTTGTAAATGTACGAAATGCGTATGGCTTAATATTATTAGGGGTTTGGAAAAAGAAATACAATTTAATTACTACATTAACGTTTATATGGGAATAATTTGGTCTGCGATTTTTAGACAGTTTTTTAGTATTTTTACAAATGTAATTTGTGAAATTATATATGTTTTTTTTTGCTTTACAAGAATTTGTCTATATTTTGAAAGCGTATAGTGTGATCATTAAAATATAAAGATCCCACATTTTCCGTGGAATTTAAAAAATAAATAGAAAGGTTGCGAAAAACAAATTTAAAATAATTCCTAACTAAAATATTCGTTATTGTTTCTCTAGATTATTAGCTTATTTGGCATGGTTACAATTCCACAAAAAAAAATTATACCCCAAAAACTAGTTACCAATATTCCAACTCCATCTCTAATACTGGCATTTAATAAAATATATCAAAAGTAAAACTGGATCGCCTGTTTATAAAATAAAAGAGACCAAGATAGAGGACCGCCCCTAAGCGAATCAGAAAAATATAAAAAAAAATAAAAACAAAACCAGCTTCGTAGACAGCTGGCTTAATTTATGTACCTGATTATGCTGGGGAAACCTCCCAACAAATCAATTGAAAACAAGTGAGAGAAAAGCAAAATAATCAAAAGGCAATGAGTACGACGAGCAAGGCATTTAATTGGCTTCATTTGCCTTTGGGTAGGTGGAGCCAACAAAGTATCTCGCATGTGGAATGGTTGGTGGATAAAAAAACGATGAGACTCTGGGGATAGCCTGGAAAAGTATCTCAAAGTGTGTAATCAGTATTTATAAATGAATAAACTGTTTATTAAATAGTAGAAAATAAAGTAAAGTATTTACAATATAAACAACATTATTTTGAATGCTAAAATATTATTAAAATATTGTAGTACCTGAAATACTATTTATTTTTTAACAACTTTCCCGTTCGAATTGAGCAACCCCACATTTGAGGGGAACCCTGCAGATATCAGCACATGCAGCACACATGTTTGAATGAAAATGGCTAAAAACGATGAATACCAGTTAATAGGAAGGGGAGAGGACGATAAACGATTCCCAAATCTGTTGCCGCACCCAGACGACGACGACGACGACCCGAGATCCAAGAGATTCAGTGGGAGAGCGCGCATCTCTGTAAATACGAAACTTTCCATTCCGGCTGAAACTGAAAAATGTTATCAAATCACTGGCCAGGCCAACGAACACACAAACGAGCGAAAAACCAGCGAACAACCACAAAACTAAGCAAGCCAATTTTCAGCTCATATTAACCCGCAGCACAAAGGCCAAAACAGGCAACGGACACGGCCCCTGGCCAAAAAGACACGAGGACAGCATGAAAATACGACGACGACGACGATGGAGACCGGGCCAGGCCAGGAGAACCAGACTGCCTGCAACTATGAATCCGAATCCGAGGCCAAATCCAAATCCGAGTTCGAGTTGGAGTTCGAGCGGAGCCCATTTCCAACTTTCTCACGCACTTCAAATTTCAATTGGCAATAAATGTAATGCAAAGCAACACTTTAAATCATTTGCCGAGGAGTCGGCCAAACAACACGCCACCACCAATAAGCCAACAACAACAAATGGGATGGCTTAGATTGCTAAACGAAGTTGGGAATACCCTTTCTTAAGATAATTATTTTGCGAGTGTAGGGTATATTATATTAAAACTTTAAATTGGGTTGCAGTATCTTTTTATTTGATTTACTGGAGGAAGATTGCTACTTTAATTGGTATCTAATGGTGGCTATTAAAAATATATATGTGTTTTCTATTGTCGACAGTTTGCTTTAAGTATTTAAGTATTTATCCTTAATAAACTTATAATTTAATATCTTAAGCTAATACGCTGCACATTTGTCAAAAATTAGTAGAAAAGAGTTTTATATCTTTAAATCTTTTTAACTACTTTAAAAACTACATCAAAAATATATCCCCTTTACAAACTCCTTAACTAAACTATAACACCCTCTCAAAGAGTACTACATCGCATTGCCATCGGAATTGGATAACGATTTCTTGTTGTTTGTGCAACGTTCTTATGGAAAAAGAAAATAGCTGGCTGGAAAAACAGAGAAAATACTTGAGCATCTTCTTTCACTTGGAAGTGCGGCTCTTGGTAATTAAACGACGTTCGCCTTATTGCCATTTCTTTATAGGCACAAAAATTTGTCCAGTCATAAAAGCCAAATCAAAGATGGCAACCAACAAACAACTAACCACAAAAATGCTGGTAATGTATAGAAATCGAAGGAAAAAAATTGGTAAACCAAGAAAATACTTTGCAAATTCAATCGTCTTAGCCGCTAATGCACTCGTAAATCCTTTTTGGGCCTTAAATGGATTTTTTTTTTTTGGGGTGGCGGTACATTTATATTTTATCGTCCATTTAAAGTATAGAAGAAAAAAATAGAAGTTGGCAGTTGGAGGAAGTGTAATAAAGAAAGCACCTAATCGACTTTTATGTTACAGAGCCCAAGAGCAAACAGAAAACACATTAATGCGTATGGGCTGTAAAACAGCGAAGCTTAGTGTTATATAAATCAAGGAGGGGAAAAATTTAAGCTCTAAAACGTTTACGCCGGGACTCTCTCTGCCCAGATGCGAAAGTATCTTTATATGAGAGCAGTAAATCAGTAGGAGATCCAGTTTGTAGATCATCTCAACGCTCCATCTCGAAATGATCCCATTAGACATGATCAATGGAAAAGGCACATCCTGTAGAGCTACAATCAAAATACAAGAATGTAACTTAATTATTCGACTTCTGAATGCAGAACAAACAGGGATTTTAAATTCCAAAAATAAATATTATTTTAGGTGTATTAAAATGTTATAGTGTTATTTTATACCTTCATAAAAACTAACCTTACCCAACGACAAATTAAGTATCTGTAAGTAACAGAAAAATCGCATGCTTTCGAGTTAATTTACATGAAGATAGGCTTCCAAAATGGACAGATTCGAGACCGAGGATAAATCCAAGAACTGAGGGGCTGAGAACCGGGAATGACGACGCCTCGTCTGGGACAAATGACTGACAGTCGGTGGCCCAGGGGCAAAACATCGAGAGCTACTTCAGTAGCCACAGCCGAAAGGATGATGGCACAAATAAAAACACAACAACAAAAAATATATATGCAAATAAAAGTAAATTAAAAACCCACAAGAAATCGCTGGAGAAAGAGCAAGCCAAAAAATATTAAAGAGGCAAAAAGGGGATAGCTTTGTAGATCGAAGGTTTTGATACCCTTTATATATATAGATTTTAGAATATTTCTGATTGAACTTTTATCTTAAAATATTATTCTTTACTGTCAAACAGATTTACTGATACTCAAAAGGACCTGCAAACAAAAGGGAAGGCCTCCATCTGTCAATCAAATTTAAAACTTAAGGAATCGCTTAAAATTTAATTGAAAAACTAATGGATCTGGTATTATTGCACCTGATCGGGAAACGCCTCTCCAAAGGGTATTAAATTTAAAACAAAAGCAAGTCCGCTTCGAAATGTTCCATGCTAAATGCGCGTTAAATGATGCTTTCGTTGCGCATGCGCAGAAGAGATGCTCCTGCTCCAGCTCCAGCTCCTCCTCCAGCTCCTCCTTCTGCTCCTGCTCCACCATGGGAATGGGAATGGGATGAAGGGAATACGACATTGTGCTCGTAAAAATCACGAATTGATGGAGTGTCCAAGCAGCTAGCGATGATCGGCAAATCATTTTCACAGGCTCCGCACCAAATTGCCGAAACATATGCAAATGGAAGCGTTGCGCTCCAGCAGCAGATCTAGGGGAAAAGTGCTACCTAACCGGGCAGGAGCTGAATTATATATGTATATATATATAGTACCTATAACCCATAGGAGGCTGGGCCCTCAGGTGCACTTAGTTCTAGGTCGACGGAGTTCTCTGGCTCTTTTGGGATGCTGCTGCTGCTGCTGCTGTTCTTTATTTCGCTGAGGTCGCAATGGCCTCTTTTGTGCCACTTCTCAGTGGCAGTTCGACTGGGATCTATATTTTGAGTTGTGGATTGACAGGTACTCTGCTTTTTAAGTATTAAAAAAGTAAATTTAATTTTGAATTTGTTATCTATAAAATGGTTATTAAAAAAATTCATAATTAGAAAGTTAAATTTTAAATTGGTTCATGTTTTTCAATATTTCATTTCTGCAGGGCTGGAAATTATTTCAATAATAAACCGATTTACATTCCAAAATACTTATCTTTAAAATTGTTCTTTAAAAAAATTTTAAAAATATTTTACATTTTTTTAGTAGTCTTTCAGCATTGATTACAATTTAAGAGTGGTTTAAAAGCGCTTAGATAAATAAACAGAAAATACATAACAACAAAATGTATTTGCTTTTAAAAAAAAAAATGTTATACATATTTTTATAAATTTAATTATTTTACTAAAAAATGGTTTTTTAATTAATCTTTAAGAGTAGGGATAAATTTTGACATTTTTCTGTTTTTTTTTTTTTTAATATTTTTGTAGTCTTTCTGCTATGATTACAAAGTAAAAAAGGCGGTTTTAAAACTTACAGATAAATAAACAGAAAGTGCTTAAGGAGGAAATATGGTTTTTGCATAAAACATATTTTTAATTTAATTTTTCAAGTATTTTAAAATGTCGATAATTTGATCAAAAAAATAATTTTTGTAAATTTTTTAAAGTAATTTAAAAATCCTTAATTGTAAAACATTTATTTTTTTTATTTCTATTTATTGCAAGCCTCTTCTTCGACTATTAGGTCTAACCAACTTTTTAAGTGAACTAAAAAATCAATTCCCACTCGATGCCCGAAGAGCCCTAGCCCAAGTTGGGTGCTCTGGAGTCCAAGTATCCAAACCCTAACCTTAGTTATTTGCTTTCCTATGAAGTGGAGGGCCTGGGCCTGGGCAATGGAATGCCGCTGCCACTTGTCTGTCTTGGCTCGTCGGTGTTGGGATCTGGAAGCTGACTGGAGTGAAGCTGCTGAATTTATGTTCCGAGGGTTAGAGGGCACAATGCCTCGATGAGCGTTGATTTAGTTCCAAGTCGAAGCCGAAACAGAAACAGAAACCGAAACCAGGGAAAACCAGAGGAGGAGCTTTGACCGAAGTTGGACTTGGAGCTGTTGTAAGCGTGGCATGGCGAAATGATTTACATTCGCAGACAGGCAGAAGTCAAGTTGAAGAAGCCGTGTAACGACTCACCCAAAACGAACTCCTTTCGGTTTGTAATTAATTTTCACCCATATTGGTAATTTTATGGATATTTTCCCCCCCGAGGCACTCTTAAAATCGATGTGCGATGCCAATCGCTCGCTTGGTTTTAGATTTCGATTTGCTGTTGGTTTTGGGTGACCGAAAAAAACCAACACCAGTAGCACTCCAATAATAAAGTTTATAATTCCACAAGTGCGGTGGCATGTTGCCAAAGTCCACTCACAAGGTGACCCTTATTCCCGCTTCTCCATCCCATGAATTGTCGCTGGGGCTCGAAAAATATCGATTACATGCTAGAAGACCAGAAGACCAGAAGACAGACTCCCAGTGACCAGCCTCCACCACCATCAGCCTTTTGGAAATTCTCAATTCCAGCGAAAACAGTTAAATTCCGGTAAAAGGAAAAATGAACAACAAAACTAAAAAAAATAACTAAAAAGAAAAGAAGCTGGGAGAGAAAAACGTTTCCACCATGCGAACGTTTTGTGGTCCATGGTGGTCCCAGCGATTATCATGAATTGATCTGTAAGATGTCAAAGCGCAGACGATGCGAAAAGAGTCAAAAGAATGGCCAATAAGCACTGAGAACAAAAATTGGACATTTAAAAATGTTACATAAAAATTAAGCATAAATGATGTTGATAGTCCAAAAGAATTTCAGAAAGAAAATAGTTTAAGATGGATTTTATTAAATGTTAAACCCAAAGTTGGAATTGTTCAACAACCCAAGAAGCACACATTATTTTAATAGAATTTAAAATTACTGAATATTTCTAATACAAATATTTTATTTTATTATTAATCATAAATGCTTAGATTATTTATGGTTTTCAATTAATGTTAAAGCCAAACATTTAAAATGTTCAACAAACTAAGAAACACAACAAGTTTTAATAGAGGTAAAAAATTCTGAAGGTATATTTGACATCTTCCAGGAAATACAAATTAATATAAATATTTTATCTTATTATTAATCATAAATGGTTTAAGTTTGCATTTATTTAATGTTGAACTCGAAAGTTAAAATTGTTCAATAACCATGGAAACACACAATTTTTTAATAGAGTTTAAAAGTTTGAAAGGTATATTTAATAANAACAGTTTAAAAATATAAATCTTAGAAAGTAGATACCGATTTTGTCATATTTATTTTCGCCATGTGTGGAGGTCGCGTTAGCTGTTGGCTTTTGCTCCATGGACCATGGTCCATGATGGGTCCACCTTCTCCTCGTCCCGTCCTCGTCCTCCTCCCCCTCCACCTCCGCCGGCCTCTCGCAAGGCTCACATGTGGTTCGTTCGTTTCGATGCCAATTCGCAGAGAAGACCCACAGCCACTTTGTCTGGGCAGTGGCTTCCTCAACTTCCAACTTCCAACTTGCAACTGCAAGTCAACGTTCCGTTCCCATGCCACAACATGTGCCACATGATGCCACATGTGCCGAATGTACTCAATGCGCTGAATATATGCTATACTGCAAATGCGGTTGTTGTGGTCGCAGTTTTCTGTTTTCTCAGTTTTCCAGCTTTTCAGTTCTTCAGTTTTCTGTTGCCAGAATTGCGCGAGCGGTGCAGATAACAGCACAAAATGTTGGCAGCACTGTTGACATTATGAATGACAGCGGTTATTTATTATGTCTTGGCTTATTTTTTCGGTTCCGTTGGGTCCAAAAGGGGGAGATCGGGATCGGGAGAGGTCGGGGATCGAGGGGGAACTAGGATCTTGGCGTGGTTGGAAGACAGTAGCCTCGAACGCGTATGTAGGCTACACACGAGAACAAGCCATCTAGCTGAGGAGTCCATTCCGGGAATATGAACATTGTAATTGTGGCAAACAAGTCATGTAAATTAGCATATTAATCGACAATTTGGATTCTATTTAAATTTATTGTTGAACTGAACAAATTTGGTATTATTATTTACACAGTGAAATGGTTTAATGGTTTTAACGCTAAATCTTAAACATATTAGAGTACATCTTTATAAATTAGCGAAACAAAACCTCATACGAAGAAAGCTTAAAATCATAGGTAAATTTTTTATAATTAAAATAAATTTGTAAATAAAATATTTCGATTTCATATTAATTAAAATTTTGGATTATAATTGAATTTAATGTCGAATTGACAACATTTGCTGTTTTTTTCGTACAATTTCCAATTTTCAACGCCAAAATAATTTCCTTGAAATCATTTTAAATCATTGTAAAAAATATTTCATTTAAATTTTGTTAAAATTACTTAAAGGGGGAGAACTTAAAATAAAAGGAATTTTATATAAAAAACTATTAAACTAAACACCTCTATATTTATACAAATAAATTTAAATAATTTCATATAGGCTACTACTAAACTAAACCTTTATATTAAATATCTAAATAATAAAATTTGTTAATAAATTAATCTCCATCATTAGGTTCCCTTTCCAATCCTTGGTTACCTTGTTTTTTCGACCAGTTCGATGTCTCGATGTAGGAGAATTAATTTCAACCCAAAATCGCATTTATATTTAATTTTTAAAATTTATTAAAAAAATTAACGTATTCTATTAACAAATCTCTAGCCTTTCCAAGCCAATCCTTGATTTCTTAGTCTCTTGGCCACTCACCAAAAGTCGATGGCCGGCAGAGTTCATGACCAGTTCGATGTCTTCGCCGCAAATTCATAATTTTTCAGCTGGCCAAGCCAAACTGTTTATGATACCCCGAAATCAGTATTCAATGTTTAGTGTTCAGTGTTCAGTATTCGGATGCCAGTGCCTCATCTGCCACGATAATTGCGTAACTTCAACGGCACTCGGACGGAGGCTGGTGATGCTGCAAACAAGCAACAGGCGGCTTCTTCGTACCGTTAAGTGCCAGGCTCTCGACTTCATTAGATTGTAATAAACGCGTTTCGGTTACAGCCCCTCACAACATCAACAACAACAACAGCAGCAGCAACAACAACAACAACAACAACAACAACAACAACTGCAACTGCGGAGGAAAACACTGACAGTAACATAAAAACAAAACAGCCAGCCAAAGAAGATCTAAGCTCGGCTTATAAATGCAATTTCGTTCGCACAAAACTTCAATGGACTTCATTAAAATATTCGAAACACAAGCAGTTTAAGCACCGAAAACTTGTCAGAGATGCACCACAGTGTCTACCCGGATTTTGTACACAGAGAAAAATTAATAAAACCAATCGAAGCGATTAAAAATTTAATGGGAATTAGAATTTAACAATATGGGTCAATCTTAATAGAAGGAAAAGAAGGTTTTTATTTGAAATTTATTAAAAATCATAATATAACAATATGGATCAATCTGAAGTTTAAAATCAAATAAATATAAAATCAGTCAATTTAATGAAAGATATATTTTTGTAATTGTACTGACTTAATAATGTGTTTTAAGGATTTTAATATATTTTTTGAGAGATACAAATAATGATAATTTCCCGAACTATAATAAAAGTACTGCATATATATTTTCTATCATTTCCATTAATATTATGATATTTTTCCCAGTGTATTGGAGTAGAAGGAGGAGAAGTTTTTGGCGTAGTTTGTGGGGGCCAGCTGTGCGTGGCAGGCAAAAAGCAAAAGCGCAGCGTTCAAGTCCAACTTGAGTTCAGAGGTCTAATTGAAAATGCTGAAAACCTTAAAAATATTGAGAGTGCCACGAGAAACAGAGAGGAGAGATTCCGGATTCAGGATTGAAGAGAGGGGGAATGGGTAGTCATCTCATTCCCATTAGAACTCAATTTGCCTCCTCGCATGAGAGACAGAGAGACGCCCACAAGCGGTTTAATATCGGTGGATAAATCCCGATTTGCTCCTTTGCCAAGCCCCCATCCTCCCCAGGCAGCCACATCTCACATCGGGGAATGCAAATTTATAATACGCAAGGCAAATTGGGGCCAACTTGTGACAATTTATGATATTAACACTAAATATTTGTGCCCCGTCGTGATTTACGCGATGGTGTATAAGAAAAGATATCGAAAGGGAATTCCCAAGTAGATTTTGGGATACTCTTTAAAGAGAAGTCAGGAAACTAATTAAGAAATACTATTTAACTAGCATAAAGAATTAAAGATACTACATAGTTGTTATGTAAAATTTAATAAATATTAAAGATTTTCTTTTCTTGAAATAAATAAATTAAAAATATAAACAATATAGTATTGTATTAAATCAAATACTTTTGGGAATCCAATCCAAATAAATAAGATAATATATTATTAAACGCAAAAAAATACTACAATAAATCAAGTTAAAAATTCAAACATCTTTTTTGCTTATTTTAAAATTTTACAAAATATATAAAATATTTTATATACCCAATCTCCCCAGAGTCATCTGGAAGAGCATATTAAAAATGTTTATAAGTCGCATTATTTTGAGGTTTATGCGATTTGATTGTTTGGCTGCAATAATTTCAGCGCTTAAAGCATTGCCCAGACATCGAAAAAAATACAAAAAAAAGATACAAAAAAAGATTCGAGATGGAGGAAGACAGATAAAGTGGAGCAGAGCAGTTCAATAAAATTTAACGATAATTGCAGAGAGTGAGGAGGAAAGCAGCAGCTCCCAAAAGCCCCTGACAAATGAAGTGATTTTCGGATTACAGATTTCGATTTCGCTTTTAGCCGAATTTTGGCAATTCGGCAAACGATTTAATTATACAGCTCCGATTTTTTTTTGGGGGGGAAATATGTTAATGATGGGTAAATTAGCCGCGCCCAAAATTAAATCAAAAAATGGATTTCACCATTAGAAATCTGGTGGCCGCCAGCAATTAAGAGGGATCTGTCTTGGGAACCGATGAAACCCACTTCTGGGTCATCGCCAGATGATGGTTTATCATCGAACTGTAACCGAAGCGAAGCGTCATGCACAATTTGCATGAATCCGAAAAGCGCGGAACGCAAATTACAAATTATTCGAAAAATACAACCCAAAAAAAAAAACGATCTTTAATAAGCATTTCCATTTGACGTTCGTTCGTTCGTTCGTTCGACTGACACAGAAATCTGCACCGTCGGCTATTAGCAATTAACTGGGTCTATTATGAGCTATGATGAAGCCCCCCGAAAAGAAACAAAAATCTATTTGACATGCTACAAGGCAGAAGAAGATCGAATCGAATCGATCGCCAGTAAAGTGGGAACCAAGAGCGATCAAAAAGATATTTTTTTG
>JAJJHY010008789.1:19484786-19526012 GCA_021224005.1 Drosophila setifemur
GAAAATAATCTAGAGACTGATTTGCTACATCTTTTTGGATTGGGATATATATTTATTTATTTGTAACATTTTTTTAACATTAAATGTCATATATTTTAGAATGGTATGATAAGCTATTCAATTAATGGGTACGAGGTACATGAATCTGAAGGTTAATCGGAATGAAGAATTCCCTTATACAAAACCTCCACTTGGATGACTCACCAATTCAAATTTTGTGGAATCCAAGAACCACAGTGCCATCGATTTGCCTCGCCCGCTGCCATCGACATCATTTGGCACATGTGAACACCAGAGAAATAAAAAAAAAAAAAAAGATGCCAGGCCAGATCGGCGAAGAAAGACCCGAATCCCAAACCCAAACCCAAACCGAGTTTGGAACAACGCCGTTCGAATCCGAATCCGCTTGACCGTCTCGTCTGGTTGTCCGTTTGTCCGTCTGTCCGTTTGTCCGTTTGTCCGTCTGTCGAAGATCCCCGTATGGGGCGAGTCGAGTCAACGGGCGGCCGATTCACCTGTCGCATCGTTTTGTTTGCCTTACGCAAAAGTCGGAGGAGAAATGAAGACGATAAAGGGGGTGTGGCTGGATGGGCTTGGATGGTTAGATACTTCGATGCTTGGATGCTTTGGATGCGACCTGGTCCCCAGCCCGGCTCTGGCTCAATGCGAAAATTCCATGAATTTGTGGATTTCGGTGGAAGCGTCCGCTGTATTAGATATTTGGCATTTCGCTTGGCTTTCCAACTGACTGACGGACAATGCGAGGTGAGTTGGAAAATGGAAAACTAGGAAAACTTCCAGAGGTCAGCGCACACACGTGACCCCATTGGTTGTGTGGCTATTTTTTTATTTTGTTAGTTTTTTTTGGTGGCCACAAATGATCGATGGAATTGCCGGAGTTGAGAGTCTGCTGAAATTAAATGGATTATAATTATTATGCATGGCATATGGCCAAGCAAAGACTCTCTTGACTCTAGCCCGGCCGGCTCACTTTTATTGTCAACCAATAAAATGGTTGGCCAGCAGACGGGGCCAACATGTTGGGGCCCTGGAATTGATTTGGCCCGCAGCGACTATTAACAGCAACAAAGCTACACATTCGGCCAGGAGATTCAGATTCAGCTTCAGCTCCAGCCTCAGCTTCACATTCGACTTCATCTTCAGTTAAGGATCCGACGGCTGGGGAAAGATATAACCCTAAAGCTGCTTTGGATGATGATCGGGCCTGGATGACATCAGGTGCAGCCGCAGTGGGTCTTAAAAAAAAACAAAGGTAACTTGCTAGGTACACTATAGGAAAAATTGGGTGACACATTCTTAAAATCTTCTATCATCACAAATCTACAAGAAAACATATAACAAATTCTTGAATATTGTTTTTTTAAGGAAATAAAAATCGTATTTATTTGGTTTATAAAAAGGGTTTTTTAAATATATTTTCCAATCAACTGTTGTACATATAAATAACTACTTTTTTTGAGGAACCTACTTTCCATAATTTGTTTATTTGATCAACAAATTTGTTAAAGAAAAATTCACATTACTTTAAAATCTACCAATATAAATCAGAGTCCCAGTTCTGAATCAATTTGAATCTGGATTTTTTCTGGTGCATCAAATCTCATAAGCTCAGCTCGATGGCTTTGGCAAATTCCAGCGGACATTTTTGCCTCGCTAAAAAGACACAGCCAACGAGGCATGTAACAACATAAACAACAGAATACTATTTGGCCTTTTGCACCTATTTGGCATGAACAACTTTTGGCAGTGGAAAATCGGAGGAGCCGATTGAGGATGCGGAGGAGGATGGAGGAGGATGAAGGATGAGGGAGGAGTAAGGAGGAAGGGTGGAGAATCTCCCCGGGATGAGCTGTGCGCGCCGCAAGAGATCTTTATTTCGGGTCGAGGCAGCGACCGATAGACCAAGACGACAACGCCCCGAAAGGCACAATTAAAATTTCACGCTTTTTTAACACTAAAAAAAATACCTTTATTCTAGATTTTTATAAAATTTAAAACAAAAATCTTCAAATGTTGAAAGTAGATTAATATTTTTTAGAAATTATTTTTTTGAATTTTTTTTTAGGAATAGTTTTTCTTGCATTTGCAAAATTCAGAAACATATTTAAAATATGGATTATATGATATGATTCTTTTGTAAGATGAAAAACATTAACAATAAATTTAAAAATATGTAAAATTTTATTTTTTTTGAAAAATTATCTTAAATATTAAAAAAAAAAAACCAAACGCAGACAAGCAGACAATAATATTTTTATTTTTCTCAACATCCTAAAAGCAATTCCTATTGAAAAAAAAATTATTTATTAGAAAAAATTTTCAATTTACATTGCAGTTATTTTAGTGAAATTTCAAAATAAAATAAGGAATTTGGTCCCTTTATTTTTAAGTGCTTAGGACCAAAAAAAGTCACCACCTAGGAGCCCGCGAGAAACCAAAAAAAACCGAAAAAAAATAAACACCTTGACCATTTTTGGGCTTAGCTTACATTTTCGCCAGCGGCGGCATTTTCGCTTTGAGGCAGTAAACCCAGGAGCAATCTTTCAGCAGCGGTGGCGGTGCGGATGCGGTGGTGCATCCAGTGGCAGGGTGGTGCAAATGCCACGCGTGCAATTTGCAGTCGTCGGGGAATTGCCAGCGGCCCCTAAACACGCACACACACACACTCCGCTCCGACAGCTCTCCTCCAGAAAGTGTTAATTAGCAGCGCGCGTGCTAATTACCAATGCCAGTTGTGAGTGCAGCCAATGACAGCAGCAACATCAAGCTGCCCCACCACCAACGGCAACGGCAACAGCAACAGTAGCGGTTGCAGTTGCAACTGCAACACCAGCGGCCATAACAACAATAAGAAATGTTGGAAATGGCAGGCGGTGGAAATGTCAACGTCAGCGGCGCCACAACTTGTTTTTTTTTGTTGTTGTTGTTTTTTTTTTGCACTAAAGATGCGTGAGGAGCCGGTCGAGTGAAATATCAATTAATGCGAATTAATGCGGGGAGAGCTGCATGCTGTACAGAAAATCTTGCATAACAGGAGATTGTAAAACGAGAAAATTTGATTTAAAACATGGATTTTCAACTGCAAATATGTAATGGAGAATATTCATTGGAAATTAGTAAATTAAAAATTTTCCGCATATGCGAATTATTGCTGTATTAAAGGAAATTTGTGCAACAAATCTTGGTAGGTCTAATTTATTTTTAAGATTATTGTGAACTAGAGATAATTGTTTAAATAACGGTTTACCAAAAGAAACATGCTAATATTTTCTTTTGTAAATTGTTTTTATAAGGCCTTAATATTAGGTTCAAATAATTTATGAAGAATCTATAAGAGACAAAAATTTGAATTAATGGGGGTTGAGATAAACAAATAAAGGAACTTTTATTAAAAAATCGTAATTATAGACTGTAAAGTAGAAAAACACATTGAAATGTACATTCTTTTTTTTTATTTTTAGGATGAAATTAAAATAAAGTAGATCTTAGGATAACTAAAAAATAAAATTGAAAAAATATGTACATTATTTTTGAAGTTTTTTTTACTTTTAGCTTTTTTTCACTATTTACGAATCGATTACTATATTTTCGAAACCCTAAAAGATAATACATTTATTTTATACTATTGAAAACAACAGCATTAACATTTTATACTAAATCCCCAAAAGAGCGCTACAAAAAATATCCCGTTTTACGCCAAGTGATGCCACATCTTTTTCAAACAGTCTGGCAGCTTTACAAGAGTATTCGTTTTAAAAACCGGCAAAAGTGAATTTTTTCCAGCACTATTGCTAACAGCTGTTTGCTAACATCGATATTCGATAGCTTAATCGTTATCGATATGCATAAACGTTTGTTTTATTTTTTGTTTTGATTGCGTATACGCATAATAAATGTGCAGTGCAATTAATATTAAGTATTCGCATGGGGAATCAAGTATTTGCCTTAAAATTACCATGAAATGAAATGCTAGCAAAGGAACACTAATCTTTATTATAAAATTTATAAAATATATCCAAATATTCATGATAAATTTCTTATCAAAACTTTAAAATTTATTATTCCCATATACAATTAGAAATGTTATTAGCACTCAAATATTAATGAGAAAGGTAAACAAGAATATTGTACTTTGTACGTTAATTCTTATCATATTTAATGTGTGAAAACTTTCACATAGCCTTTACCTTTTGTAATTACGCATTTAGCCAGATTTTTTATTTACCAAGCAACCGAACAACAACAATAACAACAACAAAAAATAACATACAAACAAGATCACAAGAGCAGAGCAAATAAGAGCATCGAAACGCAAAAAAAAAAAGAAGAGAAAGAGAAACGCTCGTGAAAAATGTGGAAAGAGCGAGCGTGGGAAGAGGCAACAACGGCTTGATTTGGCAAACAACTCTTTCAGTTTGATGAAAACCTCCATCGGAGACGGTTGTGTGCAGTGTGCGAAGTGTGGAACAAAGTTCCGAAAAAATATTGTTGCCCAAAAGCTAGGTGAACTTAACAAACAAAAAAAAAAACACCAAAAATCAGAGCATAGCCAAAAGAAATAAATTTTAGCAAGAAACACAATAATAAAAAAAAAACATAGAGCAAAAATGGACAGACGGCAAACAACCGTCAATTGAAAACAAATCATACAATGTAGTAGTTTTATTTTTGGATCAGTTGGACACACCGCTCAGCAAGTAAAGGTAAATCCAAAATCGAGTTGCTATATATATTTCGTATATTCGTAATCTGCGTAGGCCAGTCGACCTAATTTCGGCTTTAAGTACGAGTATTTCCCCTGGCTTGATGTTTCTTTATATGTTTTTTCTCGCCACTCTCTTTTTTTTTGGTTATTTTGTTGTTGTCGTTTTTTATTAGCCAATATGCGCAATATCTGCTTGCAAGTGCGAAAGATGGCATTTCATTTACAGGTAGTTTTTTCTGTATTCCTCATAAAAAAAAATGTGCGCATGAGCATTTGGTTTATGATGGCAACGGGAAGTGGAAGTTCGAATGAAAAAAAAATGAAGTGCACTTGCACTTGCACGTGGCTACCAAATGAAGGAAATCTTTTGATTTTCC
The DNA here is from genome assembly GCA_021224005.1 of Drosophila setifemur. Classification (NCBI taxonomy): domain Eukaryota; kingdom Metazoa; phylum Arthropoda; class Insecta; order Diptera; family Drosophilidae; genus Drosophila; species Drosophila setifemur. The sequence goes on from JAJJHY010008789.1 coordinate 19,489,890, forward strand.
GCCGATTCGTTAACAGGAAAATAGTTACATTCTGCTGCTGCTGCCCACGGGCAACAATTTAATCACATTATGTCTGCAGACTGGCCACTTCCATTTCCTTGCACTGCTACACAGGGAAAAATAACTATGTCATCGAATTAAAATTTAAAGATTTGGAGAAAAATACAATTTTATTTCACATGCAAATTTATCGTTGATACAAATTCGAAATTCTTTCATTTTTTTTGTAAAGAAAAATGTTTTCATTTTATATGATTTATTAACTTCAAATAAATGCACATTTATTTTCCTTATTGTAAAACTTCTGTCCATTGAAAATCCTTTTATTTTCAGTTGATTTATTGTGCTGATTAAAGCGCATTTAAAGCACCTCAAATTATATTTCAACAGGCAAGACGCAATCCGAAAAGACAGGAAAAAGATACAAATAAATCTTGCGCTTTCAGCACTATTATTTTGAGCCAAACTGTGTGTGCGCTTGGTTCCATGTGCGCCTTGAGTTGGTATCAAAAAATTGGGGGGTTATCAGGCAATCAGTTTTGGCATATGTTATAACACCACTTATCGGCCGCAAATCGAAGAAAAAACACCGCGGTAATCAGAGTGTGTACTTGGCAACTTGCTTACAAGTTGACGCAAAAGACAGACAATCAAACTGATTTATATCGCACAGATACAAAATAGATCAAATGGAATGCAAAATATAGAAAATGCAAAGCACAGGCAAATATAAGATAAATATAAGATAAGATATGCGCTGCATCTCTCAAAATCGAGTCGCAGTCTTTCGTTGAAAAGATACAAAAACACAGGTAGCAATGCTTTAATTTAAATCTAATTAGTTTATTTTGCATTTATTTCTTTACAGACTTTCAGTGCGGCCTTTAGAATTACAACGAAAAGTGCTTCAAACTCTACACAGAAAATATAAAAAAATAAATATATATTTCCTTAAATATATATATATATTTCATATCGTATTTTGTACTTTGATCGGTGAAATGGCAAAGATGGATATAATATTCTATTGTTTCACAATCATTTGTATTGATGGATTATGGGGTGAGTAAAATATGCAGAAAATAGTTCATTAATGAAGTGACTCACGACGTCTTCTTGTTTATTCAAAAAGAAAAAAATTATTGAGATACATTTTCCCGAAATAATATGGAATAAAAAACTCAAGTGGGCTGCCTACGTCACAGTGGCGGCATCATGTGGCTATATATATATCTGGCGAAATTATATCATGACGTTTGGGGAAACTATCTATATATTCAATTTGGCATTTATATGATTCTCCCAAAAAAAAAAAAACACATGTTGGCCGCGCCAAAAACTTGTGGTTTCTATTTTTTTCTGTTTGGGTTTTGGTTCTGTTTTTGTTTTGTTTGGTTTCCGAAATTTCATTGATAATTCAAATGGCAGCGTAACGTGTGCGATTGTGTTTGTATTTTCGGTTGTATTTTTGGGATTTGTGTTGTTTTTTTTTTTGCATTATAATTTTGCCTTTTGCTCAAAATATTGTTTATTTTTTATTCGATTCGTTTTTGTTTGGCTTTCGCTGGCGTCTGGTTTTATATGAACCGGAGTGACCTTGGTCAGAGATAGCAAAGGGCAGGGGCAACACTTATTTTGCATTAATCCAAACAATGGCCAAGTGCGTCACAAGATTTTCGGGGGGAATATCCAAAACGGGGAAGTCGCCAAATATGGAAAACAATCAAATACAAAGTGGGTCAGGTAAAAGTTAAAAACAAATTTCAGAGAGATCATGCAAATATATTAATAATTATTGAATAGAAAATATCACACTTATAGAAAAGTAATACAAATAAAATAAAAACCTCTAGATGGGACTTCAGAAAATGAAGCATTACCTAAACTTATTTTTCCTTTAAGAAATCGCCAACAAAATATTTCCGTTTCAACCGCATATAAACCATAAAAATAGATCACATTCCAACTCTTTCTCTGTTCGCTTCCCTATTTACCATTGTTTTTGGATAGAAACATGTGTTAATCTGTAGAAATCTAATAAACTTAACCTTGAGTGTGGAGTGGTGTCTTGATTTTGTATTTTATAGAATGCCCAGGAGTGCCAGGCCAAACTTTTATTTGGAATTCCATCTTAATCTGGGCGCTCTTATCAATGGGTGTGCGAGTGTGACACAACGACAGATAGTCTGTGTTGTAGACCCCATCGGGCTACGTACTATATATACACATATATCCCATATATATATATATATATTCATTCCCACACAGACATGGAGAAATCCAACTGCTACTTTTGCCAGTTTTTGTGGTGCTTTGCAAACACTTTGTTTGCCAAATAGATTCCATCCAGATGAATATGATAAGTAAACTTGGAGCAGCACCAGAACAAAGGGAGAGAGTGTCGACCAAGCTTTAGATATTTTCCGCTCTCAGTCCAACGATATGAAGGAATATACTTGTACATATTTCTCTTAGCTTGGCCAGGCCTCGAAAACCGAAAAACAGTTTTCCATTACCTGAATTTAATTTGAGGAATTGCATTTCCCCTTGAAATGTGATTGCATTCCCAGCCAAAAGAATTTACACGGTTATTTTAGTTGCAGTTTTTTCTAGATTTTAATGGGTAAATATTTTGGAAAGTCATTAAATTGTATTACTTATTTAATTGTTACATAAATATTGTAACTAATTTTATGAAGTTTTTATATTATTTTTTTTTGATATGAAAAAAGTAAATTGTATCCGATTTATTGTTACATAAATATTGTACCTAATTTTCCTAAATCCTTTTTTTACTCCGAACTTATTTTATAACTTGTATTAATTCAAACCAAAAGTATTCTCAACAAAATGTTATATAATTAAATAAATAACATATTTCTTTTCATCATGTGTTATACAATTTGATAATAAAATAATTTTTTTTGTACCAAAGAAATAGAGTTTTAAACAAAAATGTTCCCAGTGCAGTTGCTAAAACCCGGTAGAATCGTGTTGGCTGACTAACCCACTAAGTGAGCTATTCAGACCTGACCTCCACCCAATTTTTTTCAGTTACTAAGGGTGGCTAGTAACGTCTGGCCTAGAATTTTTTGGTTTGGGTTATGTCACCACCTCCCCTTCCTCCGAAAAAGCGAAAAACTTTGTTGTGGCAAATGCAAATGCGAGTGGAAATGGCATTAGGATGGAAATGGGGAAACCGGAAACACTTTCCTTTCTTTTTTTGCTTTTGTATATGTATGACTTGGCCTTGGCAAAGGTTTTCCCTGTTCTTGGCTCCTTGGCTAGAAGCAAAATATTGATGACGAACTCGAATGCTCCCGATAAGACGTCGTCAATAAATGATGAATAGACTTTGCTCATTGATTTCTTGCGCGGCGGCATTTAAGGAAGGAATTTATCAGGGGCAATTCTACAGAAGAAAGACGGAGAACGTTGAAAAGATTCTGTGACCATGACATTGCAAACTGTTCGAGTGAAAGGCGTATGTTTCTCTTTTTTTTTGGTTGTTGTTATTCCTTGATAAACACTGTTCTATTTATGCTCTGGTAAATCTCTTTGGCGGGGCAGACTCACGTCATTTCTTAATTTGATTGGCCGACAGTCGAAAAGGGGCCTGAGCTTTCTTAATCTATTATTTTTGTGCACTCGCATTATCAACAACAAGTTCAGACTGCTTAACTTAATATGGTAAATGCGCAGAAGTTTGACTTGGGGAATACTCACTAAAGTAGAGTTAATTCATATTTAAATAAGTGCTAAACAAATTATATAATTATTTTTCCTTGAGTTGTTATATAATTTAAAGATATTCAACTTAGAATAATTAAAAATGCATATTATATATCAATAAAATAAAATAGAAGAGCTGCTTTAAAATTATTTTACCTTATTATTTTCTAATATGCAATATTATGTTTATATACTTGTATTTTCAAATTATTTTTTTTTCATCTTCTTTTCATTAAAAGATATTCCAATATGCATAAATAAAATTGTATGATATATAATTTAAAAAAAACTTTTAACTTTAGCTTATATATTTATACATATATTTTAATGCCTTTGAGCTATATTTTTAATGAATCACATTTAAATTACCTATATAGTAAATAAATCCAACACCAGCCAACCCTCCACAAATCAAACGGCTGATATAAATAATATATTCATTTCTGCTAATCTGATGTGTGATGCCCACCTAAAATCTTATAAATTATTACGTGTATTTATGTATAATTAACAACGGAGTGCAAAAATCGAAAATCAGTCAACCAGTTTCTTTGCCAAATTCCTCGGCTGTGAATCACAGAAGCATTTGTATGGTGAAATGTGGAGCATTTGGTTTTTGAGGAGTCATGCCGGTGAAATTTCAGAAATAGCAGTATCTCATAGTTCGATTCGAATGAAGGCAGACAAAAATAGAGATATCCATGCAGTATTTCACCTTAAACCGAAAGCCCCAGATACGCGTCTAATCTCGAAAATCCAAATGCCAAAGCTATTAGTCATTTGGCTTAGTCATGGAAAATGCGTACAAATATGTTGAAGTATATTTGCCCCTGGTTTATGTACGTTTTTTTTTAAATATTATTTTTGCTTTATTGAAATATTTCTCTTTACGATCGTCTCAGCACCTCGGCATCCACACTGGCCCTGATCAGGGTGATATTTCTGCTCAGCTGGAAAATCAATTTCGTATTGAACTTCATGTCCGGCATTATCGCCGGAAAATGATCGGGATTGAGGGCAAAATGTGTGGACGTATAGTTGACGTTCTGTGGAAATGAAAATTATATCGATTAACATCGATTTGGGTTTCATTTGAAAATTCGTTTGAAATTGTTTGCCTGCCTTCATTTTCGTTTAAAACGCAATTGATGTGTTTATATCTATGCTTATTTTCTCTTTTTTATTTGTTTATTTTCGCGATTTTTTTAATGACAGCCGTGTATTTTTAAACAATCATATAGATAGCTTTGTTTATTTGCGAGAATATTTGACTAATTTGTGTACGGCCCCGTATTTACGCAGAGCTCAGTAAAGATAAAGATATAGGGAATTTAAATCTGATTTGCCCCGCCAAGTGGGTCAGAAATTTGGTTGTTTGTTATGGTTTAAATGTTTAATCAGGTGGAAAGAAATTCCATTTTAATTAGTTAAGTTACGTAGTTGTGACACTGAAAGTTGGAGAAAACTAATTTAAAACATTACTGAGTATATAAATTTCTGAGGGAATTATTAAATTTTTAAGTACTTTTAACAAGATTTTGATTGTATTAAATTTAAATGAAAATATTATTATTATTATAATTTATTTTTGTAATTTCTGTTATCTCCCGCTTTCCAACAACTTGCCATTTGTAGTTTTTAACCTTTTTGTGGCTTTAATGAAGCCCTAAAAGGTGAAATCCAATGAAAAATATTCGCGGTGAACATTTTTTTGTATTATGGCAAGAAAAACTTGTTTATTTTAGAGAGAGTGAAAATAAAAAATTTAAGCATTTGAAAGATGTGACAATTTTGAATGTATTTTTTCTAGATGTCTCTTTGCTTTGTTTTATGTAAGACCTGAGAAAGAATTAAAGATATCTGTAAGATATTTAACTTACCGCCAGGAGAGGACAAGCATCTGGATAATTTCCCGATTGAAGGAGTTTCTTGAGAACCGCATTCAGAATACGATTCTTGCTGCGAAACTGAATTAGATGGCAGCCATCCACGCGAACCTTCAGCAATTGCTGGACCAAACGATGCTCCCGTCGACTCCCTATTTGACCCACACTCAACTCCACCCACATTTTGTGGACCGGACGCCGGAGGAGGAGCAGTGTATTTAGATAGTTACCCTGCCTCTTGGGCAGCTCGAAAATGTCGCATTTAAAGGCCTCCGCTGTGGCGGGGTCACTGACCGAACAGTTGATGTCCATCCAACGTATCTCGAAATCGCGCTACAAGTGGTGGGGGTTCGTCCATTAAATAAATGCGCATCATATGCTGAATTCATATATTTTTTAAACTTAGTCACGGTTTCTAATTTTGGCACAAAACGATCGAAAATTGCATCTGTTTTTGCCATGTTTTTTTGCGTTAATTGCGATATATATATTTCGATGATAAATGAGCTTTTAATTAGATTGCATATAATTAGCAAAATATATTTAAGATGTTCTTTTGGAAGGTTGCTGTTAATATTATGGGTTAATATATATATTTTATATATATATTTTATAAACAAAACATAAATTTGTAATATTGCAATCTTGATTCTTTTATTATCGTTTTAATTGACTTCAGAGGAAAATTCAAAAAAGTATTATAAGCCAAAGAATATTAATTAATATCTTTAAAAAAAAAACACGATTTATAATCTTTTTATTTCTTAGTTATATACATTTTTTTTAAATATTTAATTACATACGGTTGCCAGCGATGGTTGCCCAAGAACATTAAAAATTAGCAGTAATCCCAGCAGAAAGGCGTCAGTCATCGTACTAACGATGGCCATTCGAAAGACACATTGCTGCGGCCCCAGTGCAGTAATTATTAAAAAATAATTATTATTATATATTGTATACAAAACAAATAACAAAATAAATTGAATATCAGCGCACATCTGTTTGCCCGCTCTCGATTCCTCATTATGTTATGGACGAAGAGGTGGCTTTCGGAGGGAAAGGGCAGGGAATGCGGTTGTCATTAATCAGACATTTTACGCTGTGCCGTATAATTTAATCGTAATTGTGCAATTTGTATGAAATAATGCGAAATAATCACCGGGGGACACCCATCCCCCCATCAAAAAACCAAAAAAAAAAAAAAAAAAAAAAAAAAAAAAAAANATTCAAGGCACGACTGGTTTTTTTTTTCATTTTTGCATATGAAATAATTAGTGATGTTGTGGTGAGTTTATTGCCTTGTTTGTTTTTGCCTAGAAGAGAAATGCGAATTTGATTATATTTGGGAATATATTTATTGAATTGCTAATTTGTAATTGCAGGATTTTGCGCACAGAAAATACGTAAAATGATTGAGTGCTTTAGAAATTTTATAATAATTGATAAATAATATATAATCGTGGTTTCAAGTGTGTCAATTTGATGATATTCATCTGCAAATTAAATCACTTTTATAATTGTTTGTATATTTTATTAATTCAAGTTTTTGTTTTCTTCTAAACAAATAATAAGGGAAATATTGCTTTTGCCTAAAAGAGATATATGAATTTGATAATATTTGGGAATATATTTATTGAATTGTTAATTTGTAATTGCAGATGTTTTGGCAAAGAAAATGCGTAAAATGATTGAGTGCTTTTTAATTTTTTGTATTTTTGTTCAATAAAAATTATCACACTTTCAAGTGTTGCAATTTGATAATATTTAACTGCAAATTAAATCACTTTTATATTTGTTTTCTTTTTAAATTTTTTTCCTAAAAAAATAATAATCTATAATTAAGAGAAATGAAATATATTTGGGAGTATTTATTGAATTGATAAATAATATATAATCGTATTTTCGAGTGCTTTAATTTGATAATATTTAATTGCAGATAAAATCTGTTACATATTTGTTTTTTATTCTTTCAAGTGCTTGATTTGTTTCATTGTTTTTCTTTTTTTCCAAACAAATAATTTATATAAATTGCTAGCTCATTGCCAATCCAATTTATTAATAGCCTATTATTATTGTTAAAGAAAGGGTGACTGAATTGAGTCGTGCCATGCATTTGGTCAATTTTCTGTTCCATTTGGCGCGCTTATGTTACCTTTTCCATATGGTTAACTTCAGTTTGCACTTATAATTAATGATGTGCGTCTGTGTATATTTGCCTAGAGTATGGTGTGTGGTGTATGGTAGCTAGCCCCTCAACTATAATTGATCTATAATTAAGATAAGGTTTACTACGCCTGTCGCCGACGGCTTAAAACGGAGCAAAAGCAACAACAACAAAAAAAAACGGAAAAGAATTGGAAAGCGTTGAGTGTACGAAAATGTTTTGTTTACGCAATTCTAACGAATTAGTTGGCCAGTTATGAATTTTTGTTCTCCACAAGGGGGTTCATATAAAAAATAAAGAAAAGGAAGGCTAACTTTGAGGGCCGAAGCTGAAAATACTCTTGCAAACGTATTTATAATAATTTTTAATAGCAAATGTTAATGGCCATCATAGGAGGTAGTAGTAACATTAAAGTTTTGAATTTTTTTAAATCTGTTAAAATGTTTTTAAGCTCATAATACCCTCTGCCAGGGTAGGCAAAAAAAAAACTCCAAAATATTAGCAAAGAGGAAGGAACGTTAATGGTCAACGGCTAACCGTGAAGTGAACTAAAATGCTCTTAAATTTTTGGCAGCCATGCGGAAAGAAGTCAAATCTTATTTGCTCTATATGCTGGCGATTAAATTAAATCGCATAAATTACGCTTACTTACGGCGCGTGAATGATGTTCACCCAAATAGCAAAAACCAAAAAAAAAACAAAAAAGAAGATTGATTACGTTGGTCTCGCTTTGAATTAAATTCATTCTAAATTATGAGACTGATTACCGGGGGTCCGCTGATGTCACATTGTATTTGGGCATGCTATACATGGATTTTATATTGCCGTTTAATTCAACAAGTGTGATTAAATCACATCTGTCATCGTTTATTTTAATTTTGAAAGCGTTTTGTTTATGATCACAAAAGTAACAGCGAGAGTGTTCCGAATACAGTTCAGTTAATAAAACAATTAACACGAAATTGAATTGTATTTAAATACAGGCTTTATTTCATGAATTACATGTGGTTCAGTGGTTTTGCTAGAAATAATTATTTAAGTGCATTTGTTTAGATTTCTCTGTTTTATATTTAACCAAAAATAGGATATTTTCTTGAATAAAAAGGCACTCACTAGCAGATCAGTCGATACAGAGATTTTATTTATTATTTTGCATATTGAGATTTAATTATTTATTGCTTCTAAAGGAGCTTTAAATTTATCCAAAACCACTAATAGATATTAGCAGATCACCTCAGATTAAGTCACCGTTTTCCCATGAATCATTCGGTATTTATTATTGTGATTCATGAATACTAAATCACAACATTGTCTTCCTAGTTGCTTCCCTGTTAATTTGTTTTTTTTTTTTTGTTTCGGGTTACTAAAGTCACAGTTTTATGGCTTCCATAATGACCAAAAGTTCGCTTAAAATGCCATCAAATCTACGAAAATATGATAATTCACTGACAAAGCATTAGATTCGCCATCAGCGAAAATTATCAAAGAGACAATTTTTCAATGTTCACGGTGATTGGCGTGAATGGGTTTAAGCGACAAAAATGCGGGATAAAAAATTGAAATTAAAAACAAAAATGCTTGGCAACTTGAACGGTGTCTAATTACTCCATCAACTTGGTCTCTGTCGCTTGTAACGGCTAACATCTTGGTGCCCCTCATCCTCGATCCCCTCGAGAAGACGACCTTTCGAGTGGCGCAGTTCGCAGTTAAAAGTAGACGACGACCTCCTCCCCTTTGATTATTTTTTTTTTTTAGTATTTTGTCGTGTAATGTTTGTTTTGTTTTTAAGTAACTTTGCATGTCAGCGAGCCGCTGACAGGCAGCGTGTCAAAACCAAAAACGAAAGAGCACAGAAACTACGTCCAGACGAAGTTTTGATACCCTGTTAACATTGAATAATTTATCTATTTAAGAAAGACTTATGGACTATATAGGATATAAGCAGTAAGGAACAGCGTTAAAGCTACCTTTTGAATATTAATCTTTGAAAATTCTTTAATAATATCCTAAGCCATCGTTATTTATTTTTCTTAAGATACCGGATTTTCTATACCTATTTTTAACAAGCAGATCCTCCAGATACTTTCCCCAGATAGTTACATTTTTCTTTAAACTTAAAAAGATCCTCAAAATTTAAATACCTTTTCTATGGGTATTAATACACAAAAGCAAAAATAACCGACTGCTAATTGTGCTGAAATTTATTTCGTTTTGCGAAACGTCGCGGCTAAATGTATCTGTGTATCTGTGTATCTGGTTTGTGTGAGCTGCTGCTCCTCGCTCCCTGAATTGCATTTTTGCATGCCGACCTTCGGCTGTAGATCAATCAAAAAGAAATATGGATCGCCTCGTTCGCAGCTTCAAAAGTATCTGGTGTATCTGGTGTATCCGTATCGCTGTCTCTGTATCTGTATCTGTGCCCCGCGCGTATCCGTGCGCTGTGTGGTGACGTAAGTGGGCAGTAGTAGCAGCACACTCTGCTGGCTGCTGGCTGCTGGCGGTGTGCTCCCCTATATACACAATAATCATAATCATCGCCGTCGCCAGAGATTTCTGCTAATGAGCTAGCGCCGGCCCATTNAACAGCGTTAAAGCTACCTTTTCAACATTAACATTGGAAATTTATTTAAAAATATGCCATGCCATCGTTATTTATTTTGTTGTTGTATACCTATTTTTAACAAGCAGATCCTCCAGATACTTTCCCCAGATAGTTACAAGTTTCTTAAACTTTAAATATCCTCAAAATTTAAATACCTTTTCTATGGGTATTAATACACAAAAGCAAAAATAACCGACTGCTAATTGTGTTGAAATTTATTTCGTTTTGCGAAACGTCGCGGCTAAATGTATCTGTATATCTGTGTATCTGGTTTGTGTGAGCTGCTGCTCCTCGCTCCCTGAATTGCATTTTTGCATGCCGACCTTCGGCTGTAGATCAATCAAAAAGAAATATGGATCGCCTCGTTCGCAGCTTCAAAAGTATCTGGTGTATCTGGTGTATCCGTATCGCTGTCTCTGTATCTGTATCTGTGCCCCGCGCGTATCCGTGCGCTGTGTGGTGACGTAAGTGGGCAGTAGTAGCAGCACACTCTGCTGGCTGCTGGCTGCTGGCGGTGTGCTCCCCTATATACACAATAATCATAATCATCGCCGTCGCCAGAGATTTCTGCTAATGAGCTAGCGCCGGCCCATTTATGAGGCGGATATGTGCTTAGGTAATTTGCATCGAGTTTTTTCTTCGCTTTTGGAATTTTGCAACCTTTGGAACCTTTTTTGTGGAAACCCTCTCTCCAGCGCCAAAACTTTTTTATTTGTCTTTTTCATTTTATTTCGAACCATTTCATTTCAATTTTTTTTTTTTGCTGACCCAATGGCGATAAAAAATTATTACTATTCCGATGGGGTCAATAAACCCGCTGTGCAAAGGAAAACCAGCCAATAATTATTACAAATAACTGAATAGCCAGAGAAATGAAAGCAAAATACCTTGCACATATTCAATTTATTGTCTAGCTAAGCATTTGACTTCGTAAAAAAATAATATTTTCACTAGAATGTAGATTCAGAATGAAATTTTTTCATTGGTTACTAGGGTGGAGTGATTTTTGTTTTGGACATTGCTAAGATATAAGCGGGAAAACCAAAGATATGGTTTTATTTTGTATATTCTGTAGAAACTATTGCTGATAGATTTTATTTATTGAGCCAAATAAATTTCGTAGATAAGCTAGATTATTTTTAACCTTGCTCAATGTTGAGGTTTTTTTTATTTTTTGGAAGCACAGGTTTTTGAGTAATGGTATTTATTTGAATTTTACTTAAATGCTAAAATACTAAACGGTTTTAATTACAAACATGTTGTAGACTTTTAACAAATTCAGTTAATATTATTAATTTATTTTTGATAGAATAGTAATTTATTTGCAAAAAAATTATTGGGTTTTTTTTTGTAGAAGCACACGTTTTGTTACTACACATTTTTCAATAATCATATTTATTAAAATTTTATTTAAGATTATCTAATAACAAATGCAACAAGAATGTTATGAATTTTTAACAAATTAAATTATTACTAATACTACTAATACTTTTGATAGATTAGTAATATATTTTGCTTAACAATTACCCAAAAAATAATTGTTAACAGTGAATTGAAGAAGTTATTGGATTTCCCAATTTCTGTTTGCCAAGAATCCAGCCTTGAACGTCTCCACTGACAGACAAAACAAAAAACCGAAATTCCAGAGGTATTCCAGAAATGTATCTTATTGAACACGGCACGCAAGCGATCCGTTCCTGACATTTCCAGCGCCCTTCTATGCGCTTCTCAATCAATCGAAATACGGGACACGACACGACACGACACGCACACATAACTACACAGCACCATGAATAATTGCCCCGTCTGCTTGCTGTCATATAGATCGCCCCGACCTGATAGCCCAAGAATAAAGCAATAGCAACAATAGCAACAAGTTATATCTATTTTAAATTACGTTCAATTAAATGCGCTTCACCTACAAAGTCTGCGACAGTGACGTCAATATATCGAAAATACTTGATAGCCCAATAGCCTTCGATCGCGATCGGGAAGAGTTTGTAACATTTTTTCAGATGCGACGCATTTTTCTGTAACAAAAACATGTACCTCACCAATAATTAATAATACTAGCAATTGGAGGCCATCCCCGAAATTGATTCAATGATACAATCGATCCATATCGATTTTATTTTTTTTATTTTTTAAGTTTGTTTTGCACTGCAATTGTGTTTTATTTTCTTTTCTTTTGTTTTGTTTTGTTTGATATTGTTATTGGGGTTTGGCATTCTTATTTTTATCGGACTGCCCGTCGTCTACGTCCCCCGGTTTTTATAATTCAATGATAAAATGTCAAGAATCAATAACAATAAATAAATGATAAACGAGAGTGTCACTCCCGTACTTTGTATTCCACCAAATATAAATTTCATTTCGTTTGTTTTGATTGGGCTTCTGCTATCTGCGGAGAAATTCTCGAAGTGTGCGCCTAATCAAATTGCAATTTTTATAAATTTACCTCCAGATTTATTGAATAATTCATGGCTATATAGTTTGCGACGTACGGAATGTGATTTTCCAGATCGATCAATATGCTAATATAACTTGAAGGGCATTCGAAACAGTTCGAAACAGAGGAATTTGTAAAGTCTTTGTGGGTATTATATTTCCTAACCCGGAAAAATAGTGAGGGCAATCTGTAATATTTTATTCAATTATATTTTCCATGAATTAATAATAATAAAATATTTCTAGCAATTGTTAATTCTCCAAAAATGCTCAATACAAATAATTTATATATATTTACATATGAAAACAATTTTCTAAAATTTCCATTCCTATATTTTTCCAGCTATACCCATTATGGACATGGATTACTATCCACAATGTCTTGATCCGTGTCCGGAGAAACCCAAATGCCCGAAATTCTTCGTGGAGGTGATCAAGGATACTAAGAAACCCACGTGTTGTCCCCTCTACGAGTGCGTGGATAAGGCACCGATTTGCGAGGATAATGCCGAATCGGCCGAATATTACATGGACAGGTGTACGGTGTGCGACGCGTGCTCGAGGCTTCCGTGCATTCAAAGCTGCGACTTGGATCAGGGTAGCTGTGAGACCAACTCCCAGGGACGGAAGTACGAAGGGGACACCTGGACGGAGGGCTGCCACACCTGCACATGTATTGATGGCAATTCGGAATGCATGGCCATTCAGTGCAATACCCTAGGATGCAACATAGAAGATTTCATTAGGATAGAAGGGGAGTGCTGTCCGACGTGCCGGGAAGGTACAATTGTGGCCTACCGGGGACCAACCAAGGGACCAGACATGGTAGAAGCCAATATAACATCCAAATATGTGAGCACAACCTCGGGTGATATTCGGGATACAAGTGAGGGTTATATCTTCAGCATCGCTGAGACGTCAACAACACTTTCAACAAACACAGAACCCGGGGAAAATGTATCTCCATCTGAGTCTTCTTATATGGAAAACAATGAAACATCGGAAACTAATGAAACTACAAAGATATTTGAAGGTACTGAAACTACTGAGATTTCGGAAACTTTTGAAACTACTGAGACTTCGGAAAGTTCTAAAACTTTTGAGACTTTGAATACTTCGAAAACTTCCGAATCTTCTGATACTTCGATGCCAAGTTCCACCACAGACTGGTATAAAATCATCCAACCAGCAGGCTCAACATTTTTCTTTGGCACTGTGACGGAAGATCAGATTTCAGATGATCCAGATTTGCCCAGCGAGACCACCACGACGATTGATAAATCCACAGAACCCTCGGTATATCCAATCGAAGAGCTTCAGACCGACAATCCAATTCTGCCACCACCCACGGCCGTCAGTCAGATGAAGCCTCAATCCGGCAATGAATCAGAGTTTAAGCGCAGGGAAACGAAACCGGAGATCATCGATGGACCCCAAGAGCAGATTATGAACAAATTCAGTTTGAATCATTTGATTCTGATTGGGGCAGCAGTAATTTCGGCCCTGTTTTTCGTTAGTTGTTTCATCAAGTGCTATATCATCCGATATCGGCGTAATAGTCCCAAAATATGTGATGAAAAAGACAAGAAGGTGGCCCTAAAAGAGCATACCCAGACCTGCATGTATCCCATGTTGGAGGTCATCAAAAGCGATGCCATTGCGTCGGACACGAAGGATCAGTTGTTAGGAAAAATGGAAGGATAACGAGCCCGAGAACACCCTTGCAGACTTTCAGACTCTCATATGGGCAGAACTTTTGGTTAATCGGTTTGAATTTGAATATTCAATATTTTAAAGCCACAATTTAAAATTCAATGAATTAATTACCCCTGCAAGGGTAGAGATAATCCTAAAACTAGTTCCATATTGCCATCTCAGTCTTTTCATATCCATTCCCCTTGCTAACAAAACAAAATATATACGAGTATATCATATCAGCTTCATCAAAAATAATTGTTCTATTTATATAAAATCGTAGTATTGCCTTGATAAGATGGTAAATCCTATATAGCATTCAATTATCTTTAAAGACAAATTCATTATGTTACGCCACAGATAGGAGCTATTTTAATTTTCATAGAATATTCGTTGTTCTCTGTTATGATTTCCATCCTTTCTTGCAGACTGATTTTTGATCTTGACAAACCATCTAGTTTTCTGCTAGAGAAAATTATACCAAAACAGTGGAAGAAGTCTGCATTTTAATAATACTTAGAAAAGTAACCTAACTTCAATTTGATTTCACAGAATTTAAGCTATTTTCCCCTTCGATTTCAAACCAAAAACAAACAAAAAACGAAACAAAACTAAAAAAAAAAAAAACAAAACAAAAAAACGAAACAAAATCGAAGGATAAACCAGAGACATTGAAAGAAGCCGAGCCGATCGATCAATGATATCCCTTGCTGGCAACATAAGCTATTTCATACATTAACCGACAGCTGGATCTTAAGACTATGCTCAAATCAATTATTAAAGCGTTAATGTGATAGTCCTAAAATAACTAAAAATAAAAACTAAAAAAAAAAAACTAAAAAAATGAAGCGAGAAAATCAATTGAGAAGCAAAACAAGTAAATGTAAATGGAAAGTATTAATAGGAAACTCTTTAGTTTGATTTTCAATTACTCACTCACTAACTAATAAAGAAATAGAAGCACATATGTAATTAGTTGATAAGTTCCCCCGAAAACGCATCGACCGCATTCATTCCTTTATTTGCATTCATTCCTTTGTAATCATATTATTATTATATTTTAGTTGTTTAAAATATAAACAAATAAAGCGAAAAAAACCAAAGTTTAAGAAAAAAAACGATAACGAAAATGTGTGTTTGTAATCAAGGAAGTTAAAAAAATTCAATCTTTTTTAAAAGCTACATTACTATTAAAGATTCTGCAGAATCTGGGAAGGAATATTTTTCTCCCACCTAAGCCACCGGAGCCATGGTTTTCAGATGCTCCACCAATCCCCGCATCACCTCCGCCGTGCTCGACTCTGGCAGCTCATCCAAAACTGAGGCTGTGGTGCCCGCCAGAACTCCAACCCTTGGATCGATGGGTAATGTGCCGAGATGTGGGATCTGGGCGTAGTTTGCCAGTTCAACGCCTCCGTTCGATGAGAAGATGTTGGTGCAGTTGGTGCAATGGGGGCACACGAACCTACAAAATGCAAATGCAAGATACGTTAGTCAAACAGCAGATAAATCTAATACTTTGTCTAATACAAAGTCTAGAGGTGACGCAGCACCATAAACTTGAAGTGAATTTATTACTTGTTCCATCATAAAAACAAAGATAAACTTTTTGTAATGAATCATTAAATACATATAAATATTGCATATAATATAATTGAATTATTGAATCTTAGAAAAAAATTTATTTGTATAATTTAAGAGAAAAAAAATTTATACAAAACTTGCAGTTTTAAAAAGTTCTTATCAGCAACGGAGTTCTTCAATAAATTTAAATCTAACTTATAAAATAATTCTGTATCATACAAATACTATTATATTTGGTTAAATTCGGGTTAATTAATTTGGTAAGTATTTAATAAACATTTGCAACAAATTTAGCCTTATAATACATATATTTTAGTGAATAACTTGAATTAAGATTCAATTCTGGCTTCAGGAAATATTTACCATACATATTAAATAAATAGTGGAATCCTATTGGTATATATTAAATAAATATTAAATTTTACCTCCGTTATTGGAAATGAACAAATATGTTTATTTAAATCTATTGGTACCCAGAAACAATACATCCCTATCGCCATATTACAGATTATTTAGACTATTTTTTGTGTTCAAAGATTATCCTATAGAACCTTGATCGATCACTCACCCGCTCATATTCTCGATGAGGCCCAGCATTCTGATGCCCGTTTTCTTGCAGAAGGTTATCTCCTTGCGCACATCATCCAGAGCAACGCCTTGTGGGGTGGTCACAATAATGGCACCATTGCAGCCAACCTCTTTAAGGCACTCCATCACGGTGATGTGCTCGTCCGAAGTGCCTGGCGGGGTGTCGATGATCAGGTAGTCCAGCTCGTCCCATTTCACATCGGTGAGGAACTGTCGGATCATCATGGTCTTCTTGGGTCCTCTCCAAATAACCGGATCCGTGCGGCTCTTGAGCAGAAATCCAATGGACATTACTGCCAAGGTCTTGCTCTCGTCCGTATAGATGGGCACCCAGCCCTCATCGCACTGGAATATATCGCTACCCTCCAGTCCCAGCAGATATGGCACACTGGGTCCACACAGATCTATGTCCAGTAGGCCCACCTAGTTAGGTTTATTAGGTAAATATAAATTAAAATCGCCGACTCATGTTTTAATGGTGAAATACTCCTGATTCTGGGCTGAGAACTCACTTTGTTTCCAGCGTGCCGTAGAGCCAAGGCTAATTGTGTGCTGACGGTGGATTTACCCACTCCACCCTTTCCGGAGAGCACAACGATCACATTTTTGACCTTCTCCAGCATTGTATTATTTATTTAAATTGATTTTAACAGGAACCAAAACAATGTCGTGGGTTCTTCGTCGGCCAACAAGTGAAATCAGCTGATTGCTAGGGATGGGGAAATGTGGAAGGGCGTGTTCCAGTTAGGGAAACTTTTAATGGATATATAATGCGGTATACAAAGTAGCGAAGTTGTAGATACAGTAATTTATAGAATATAATGAAATAATAAAAAGTATAATTATTCTAAAAACTCAAAATTATACTTCGTTACATAAAAAATTCGAACTAATGTTTAATCTCTAAAATGTTTGCCTATTAAATAATTTCTTAAATATCTGCTAGATCGAAAACTTTTTGTTTTGTACAAATATAACCAATATAATGATTTTCAATTATTTAAAATTGTATTATCTTTCTTGGTGTGCTAAATACATGAAAAAAATTAATTTAAACATTAAGCTTAAATCTGAAACTGGAAACGGGAAAAGCCCATTAGAACCATCCACCATCTGGCAACGCCCGCTTATCACGTTGGAAATGCAGCCCGCCTGGCAACGCCACCGCCGGCAAGTGTCGATTTTTATTGGTCCAAGTCGCGCGCAGCATGTTAAATTGACAACAAGGAGGTCTCCCTGGCAAATGATAAAATAAACGTGCCTCGATCGAACTCCCAGCGAGGACCCAAGAGCGGCGCCCAGCCTTTAGGATATAGAGCAACCCGTTCCGGGCACCTGGTGACAGCCGCAACTGGAGCAGCTCCTCTCTCCCTGGGAGAATCGAATGTTGCGCAACCCGCCCCGCCAACGAATTCCAAACAACAGGCCAGCCACCCAGTCACCAACCACCGAGCACCAACACCGAGCACCCTGACAACAGCAATAACAGAGAGAACAACAAGCAATAAGAGCCACCACATCACGCCATCCGCTGACATTTGATAATCGAATTTGGTGCGCGATGAAGAAGCGCTCCCATTCACGTGGCACACCACCCGCATCGTCCTCGGGCGACTTGGCCGCCGATGGAGATCATCCCGCCTATAAGTCAGGGGCAGCCAGTGCCCCGGCCACGCCCCGCAAGCGCCGGGACACCAGCGATGGAAGTGGGAGCAGTGCGGGTGCGAGGCGGAAGCGCAAGGAGGAGATCGCCCAGACCTTCGTCATTGTCAACGAGCGACCCGTGGATGACATATCCCTGGATTTCTTCTACAAGCCCCACACCATCACCCTGCTAGCCGTGTCCGTGCTAGCGGTCATGTACTTTGCCTTCGTTAGGTGAGAGACGGAGTTAGAAATCGTTGGAAGCCAAAGATCAAGCTGTTAACCCTTGAGAAGCTCATGGGGATATCTGTTTAAATAGTTTTCATTATTTGAAGTTGATTCTTCCTAATTACTAAGTACATAAGTACTTATATAGTTACATCATTAGTTGTTTTTTAATGAGTTTAATCAGTTAGATCTAGGCAGGCCTATGGGAAACTGTAAGGAGCTATGTATTTACTACTGCTTTTTCACCTCAAATCGGTTCCAAATCATGGGGGATTTCTTTAAAAACCTTTTAATAGTCTTTGTTTAAAATATGGTAATTAACTCTTTTAATTAATTTGTATTCTAGAGTGTGTGATTATTATAGTTACATTCTTGGTTATATATAAGTTTATTCAGATAGAAATAGGTAGACATATGTGAGACTTTTAACTAGTTAAATTAGGAAAGACCTGTTCGAGTTAAAAGTTTAAAATGAGTTCCTTAATTTTATATTCTGTAAAATCTCATCATAGTTACACCATTAAGTTTTTTTTTTTAAAAGTAGAATGAAATCCGATATAAGCAAAGATAGGAATATCTAAATTTAACTCAACATAGGCTCGACATAGAAACAATTAAATTGTACAGCAGACAGACACTTTTTTCATTGCACAATTGGGCAGGTTTCCAAAATCTCCAATTAGAAACAACATAAATAAGATTTGATTTAATACTTAAATTCTACAGGCCCTCATCTCAGATATGTAGTTAGTTATTTCCCTCCCTTCAGTCATATAATTCTTGCTAATCAGGAAGCCAAAAATCGGAAAAAACTAACGCATGTGCGCCTCTTAGTTGTTGTTTAGCGGGCTAAGAAAATAAGTCACTCATACATTGCCGAATGTGTCACCCCAGACGGCTGAAGGTTCAAAAGCCAACAAAAAACATACATATATGTGCTATACTTAATCTATACTATATAGAACCACAATCGACCGAGCACACAGACGACTGCGTAACGCACCCGTAATGTTCGCATCATCGTGCCATTGACCCCCAAAAACCTCAGAGAAAAACGTGCTATGCTGATAAGGAATAATACAAGTGTTGAAATAGTACCGGTAATGGGTGCCAAGTTCGTCCACTTAGCAATGCGATTTCGTTACAGAAACGAGGCGAACGTAGACGAAAATCTCTGGGCCGGCCTGCTTTGCATTGTGTTCTTCTTTCTCATCATCTCGGTGATCGCATTTCCCAATGGACCCTTTACCCGGCCCCATCCCGCCGTCTGGCGGATATTATTCGGATGCTCCGTACTCTATCTGCTCACACTGCAATTCCTAATGTTCCAAAACTATCCGACCATACGGAGTATATTCTATTGGATAGATCCGAAGCTGAAAAACTTTCACATCGATATGGAGAAGGTAAGGGATGAATCCAAAATAATTTGATTCACTTAATAAAATGAATCCATTTAATCCCCTCCAGGAATACGGCGTCAATTGCACGGACATCAGTTGGGATCGTGTCAAGGGTCACTTGGACGTTTTCGCGTGGGGCCATTTCCTTGGCTGGGCCTTCAAGGCCATCCTAATCCGTCACATGGGCATTCTGTGGGCCATTTCGGTTATGTGGGAGATTACCGAGATCACATTCGCCCATCTCCTGCCCAACTTTATTGAGTGCTGGTGGGATGCCCTAATCCTAGATGTGATCATCTGCAATGGTCTGGGCATCTGGATGGGCCTGAAAATCTGTCAGATCCTGGAGATGCGCGAGTACAAGTGGGCCAGCATCAAGGACATATCCACCACCACTGGCAAGATCAAGCGTGCCATGTTGCAGTTCACCCCGGAGAGCTGGTCGGCCATCCGCTGGCTGGATCCGAAGTCCACTGCGATGAGATTCGCTGCCGTTATCCAGCTGGTGATCTTCTGGCAGGTCACCGAGCTGAACACGTTCTTCTTGAAGCACATCTTCGAGATGCCGCCGGATCACTTCATTGTGATTGGCCGCCTTATATTCATTGGACTCTTTGTGGCGCCGTCGGTTAGGTGAGAATGTTTTTTTTGTAAACTAAAAAATTAATTATAACAAAAGTACGAAATAACCTAGATGGTATGTGATAGCACTGAGATTATATTAAATTGCTAATCAATTTTCTTTCTTATTTTCAGGCAATATTATGTTTATGTCACCGATACGCGCTGCAAGAGAGTCGGCACCCAATGTTGGGTTTACGGCGCCATCATGGTCTCCGAGGCCATTCTGTGCATCAAGAATGGCAAGGAGTTGTTTGAGCGCACGCAAGCCATCAACATTGTCCTGTGGCTGACGATCCAAGTGCTAATCTCGGTGGCATTCGTCTACCTAGCAGTTTTGTGGCAGGTGAGTCTAAACCTTTAAATTACTCCTATTAAATAATTAATTTGATAATTTAATTTTTCCAGCAACGGCAGCTGAAAAAGGTTTCATCGACGCCAACGAAAAGAAAAGGTGATAGTCCTGCCATCTCATCCTCGCCTTCTAAAGGTATGTTAAACGAATTTCGAACCGCAGGCAACATTAAATAGGGTGATAAGTTGGAGATTATAATTAACCTAAGATCATTTTACGAGCTATATTCGGGTGAAAACATTTTTTAAAAATGATTTCAATTATTTTTGATAAATATTTTGGTTTGTTTGAAGATGTTTTTATAAGAACATTTTTTTTCGATAGGTATTTAATTTTATTTTCAATTTCTGGTTGTAAAATTATATTTTTCCAAGATAACTCAACTGGTTTAAAGAATATGTTAAGTATATTAATAATTTGTTTAAAGGAAAACTCAAATTACCTGAATAGAACTAATCATTTGAATTACATTTAATTTTATAATCGAAACAGCTCTAAATTATACTTTGAAAATATTATTTAATTCTTTGCTTAATGTTAACATTTGACACCCCGTTCAATGTTGCCTGCTTAATATAATTATAATTTTTTGCACCATCTACCTTGCGTTAATAATATTGGCTCTCTTTTTAATGGTTGACCGCAATATACTCTCGACTCTCTGCTCTCAATTTGAATTCTCCTTTTCCTTTCTCCATTTCTCTCGTTGGATTGCATTGCCACAAAACTAATAAAAATCACAAGTGCCAAGGAGTAATTCCATTGATGCACCCAGCACTGCGCACTACGATATTAAAATTAAAATAGTCTAACTATAACAATTATTGCTAGCTTTTTGTATCTGAAACTTTTGACCTAAACTTTTTCCGTTTCACTTTTTCTAGGTAAATTGTCGCCCCAAAAAGAGAAGAAAATTAAGTGAAAACTCGAAACAAAAACAGAAAATATCTGAAAGCTACAGAAGCAAAGTGGATCAGGCCAATCATTCTATGAAAGATAAAACCTAAACATGAGAATTATGTACATACACTTAACGAAAACTGTACTGATTAAATTAAATACATAACATGTAAATATATATATATGTGTAAGAAATATATATATATATATATATTTATTTAAAAAAACAAACGGAGAAAATACTTGTTAATTAGCGATTTTATAAAGGAATTCCTATGTTCTAACGCTAGGATTAATACAGACGATTTAATTGTCTTAGCTTAAGTTACACACCAATCTCTAGAATTTCTCAAGTCATATTATGTACAGAAGCGCGAATGATATTCTAGACCTCGAAGCAGGCCGAGACGGTCTTCTTGACCGCATCCCGGGCATATGGGATGTATGACAGAGAGTACCAGGTCATGGCCAGCGATTGTATGATTATGAATATAAGCGTGAGTCCAGCTTTTTTCAACTACAAAAAAATCAAAAATAAATCCAATCAAGTGAAAATCAAAACATGCATATTGTGGGGTATCAGGTAATATTTTCGATCTCAAATATGTTCTGATAAGTAGTATCTGGACAACGAAAATTCAGTCAGGAAGTTAATGCAATTCCCATATGGGTAATGTGTTTTTTTTAGAAAAACAAATTTGAGTCAGGAAATAAGCACAATATCGAATTGTGGGATAATGCACTGTTCAACGAAATATTAATAGTGTGTCTTTTTTTAAATAATCAAAATTCAGTCATAAAGTAATTGATACGGAAAAAAGTCAAATGAATTCTAAAAGAATAATTAATTTGTTGATTATGATATTAAGAAATCGAAAAAAAAAACAAAGCAGATATTCTGATCCCGAACTGCAATAAATAATAATGCCTTACCACTATGGCCGATATGAATGTCATGACAATGGCCACGATCACAATGCTGGTAGCTATCAGTCGGGTGTCGGCAAACATCTTCTTGACCTGCTTGAAGGGGCCCATCAGGAAGCAAGTACTGAAACGCGACACCCCGACAGAAGTGAAACTCATTAGCCCGGCTGTGCGAAATATGAATTGTGTCAACTTACCTGGCCATCGAGATGATGTTACCCAGGGTATAGAAAACCGCAAAGACCACAATTCCGCGATGCAAAAACAGGGCAATGGAACCGAGCAGGGAGAGAAAGATGCCCAGCACGAAGCAGATGCAGAAGGCCTTGATGCGGGTGGACCAACTCAATGTGGACATGTCGTTAATCTGGAATAATACATCAATAATTGGGGTCATTAATTAAACAACTAAAATTATGGTGATAAGAGTTGAGTCACATAGCTTTGCTCCATGTGATCGGGGGCGTGTTTTGGGTAATGTAAACACCCACCCCACTCCACATATCACATATCGGAGTTTATCCGATTTGCTGGAAGGGATCTCCCCCACCATATGACTTCACCTGCGTAATGATGCTGCTCTCCTCCTCCGGCGTGGGCTCATCCCCGCTGAGAACGCGTCGTAGTTTGTCCATCTTGTCCTCTCAATATGCGTCCAACAAGTGGAAACCTTACAATGCCAGCCAGTTGCCTTGGCGATTGACCAACAAAGGCGGATTCTGTTTCTTTTATTATCTGAATTTTCTACTGTCTTCAGACAATAGTAAAACCAAGATCGGATCAGAATTAGGGCTGTCAAAGATTGATCAACCTATCGATGGCTTTTTATTCAACAAGTTACGCTATCGATAACTATTGTGATAGGCATCTGGCTATTTTAAAGCCAGAATCACAAGAGTTTGTTTTGGTTTTTATATGGTTATATTTTACTGTCCAAAGTATTTCTATTGCTTACATAAGGATGCAGTAAATTAAATATGTGATTTTTAATACTTGTTTTTTTGTTATTTATCAGGGGCTATATTTATTTTTAATAATTTGTTAACTCTTTAAATTAATTTTTTAAGAATCCTTATATGTGTTAAATATTCTGCTTTATTTACTATTTTTACTACCTCCCAATTTTACGATACTTTCTGTAATCGATAGTATGCAGCGTTCTTGCCATCTGGCAACTCTGCCAACATGTTTTGCTCTGCAATACGTAACATACTTAAAAACTCACAAAATGCGGCAAAAAACACTGCAATTACTGCACAAATTCGGCATTTACGAGGACAACAAATACCCCAAAATGAGATAGAAGTGATACAACCCACGGATATATCAAACAAGCAAGATGACAAGGAATCGCAAGCGACGCACGAATCTTCCAAAGAAGTGGCTCTGGATTTTGGGAACCGGGAGGCCCATGTGCCCTCCTTCAATCTAGCGGCCTATGTCAACAAATCCAGTACCCTGCAGCAATTGATACACCTGGGCGTGAATCTGCACAGCATAGAGAAGAGAAAGGGCCTGGGACAGTTTGTGCTCCGTCTGGACTTCGAAAAGAATGTGAAACCCTACATTTCCTTCCTGGTGGATCAGGGAATCTCACCCGATGCCTTTGGCAGGATGTTCACCAAAAATCCTCTTTTGTTCAAAGAGGATCTTGATGACCTGCAGACCCGCGTGGATTACCTGAAAAGCAAGAGATTCTCGGATGAAGCCAGGCAGCGGATTCTCACCCATAATCCCTATTGGCTGATGTTCTCCACGAGACGGGTGGATCGTCGATTGGGTTACTTCCAAAAGGAGTTCCATTTGAGTGGGCACGATATACGATTGCTGGCCACCAGGGAGCCCAATGTGATTACCTACAACATGGAGCACCTGCGGAAATCGGTGTTTACCCTGAGGGAGGAGATGGGCTTTAGTCCCAAGGAGCTCAGTACACTGGTGGTTCGCAAGCCAAGATTGATGATGATTCGTAAGTTGGCAATAGGGGTTTAATGGCTCTTTAAATTGTGATTTCCCATTTGATATACAACTCATAATAATCCCTTTTCCTTACAGCTCCCGATGATCTCATTGAGCGCTTCAGTTACACCCACCAGGACATGGGTCTTCCCCATGCACAGATCGTTCAGTGGCCTGAGTTGCTATCATCGCGGGAATTTCGTCTGCGTGAACGTCACGAGTTCCTTAAGCTCCTGGGTCGGGCCCAATACGATCCCCAAAAGGATCTGTATATATCACCCAAAACGATAGTAGAAGGAAATAACTTTTATTTCGTGCGAAATGTGGCCAAGAGTGATTTGGAAACGTTTGAGTTGTTTTTAAGAACACGCTAACAATAAAAGAACATTAGTAATTTATTACTGCTTATTTATTTGAAAGTAACGCATATGAAAATAGTGACCAGTTATGTGATTTATATCGAATTCCCAAAGTAAACCGTTTTCACAAGTCTAAGATAAAAATTATATGCTTTTTTTTAAACTCCCAACTAACGGAAAAAACACAGGGTTAACAGTGAATTTAACATGGAATATATGTTAACAGCGAAGAGAGAGAATGTGAAAGAGTAAACTATCGATATGTCGACGGAATAATCGATAACACGGGCCAGCCCTAACAGCAACAAAACATTTAAAACTACGCATTAAGCTTGAGGTAGAAGCGAATACGCGTTTAATTTTTAGTTATAGAGACAGCTGCTTCGGCGAAGCATTAAACTTAAACCACGTTGCAATATTATAAAGCGCAAGCTAATAGCTTAGCTAATAACATTTAAATCAAATTTAACGAGAATCGAGTGCAGCGGCGAGAAACAGCGCCAAACAAAAAGTAAAACGCATTTTGCCCACGCATACATTAACACAAAAAGCGAGTACACACACACACACGCATCTTTACAAAGGGCCGAAAAAGATTGTCGGGCAAAAACCACAAAAAAAAAATAAAGTTTAACTTAATCCGGGTGAATAAGTAATAACAAAAACAAGTTATCTTTGTTGTTGACGTGTTGAACACACAAACACACATTACACATACATATATACAACTAAAATGTCTACGACACCAAAATCGACAGAAGATTTGCTCGGTGGTAAGTTGTTTGTTTTGCTCTGCTTTGCTCCTTACTTTCGTTTTGCGTGATTTCTGTTCCCCGTTCTCTGTGTTGTTTTTTTCGCAATCATAACAATAACACGGTAACCCGTTATGGCGCGTTGCTTTTCATATTGTTGTAGAAATACATATATATGTCCGTATGTATGCGTATATAGATTGTGATTTGTTTGTATCCGCAGTTTTATGTGCCACTCTCTGGTATCCCATATTCTATTTCAAGGCCTTACTTTGTCTCTTGTAATTCTCCTTTGTTTTGTTATTGTTTCGCACTGGTTTTGCGCTGCGGAGTGAAAACAAAGAGATCGCAAAAGAAAAAAACCGGGATAGCAAGCCGAAGATAATGATACCTTTGAAATTGGAGATTTGCGTTCGCTGCTAAGATAAAGTAATCTGATTCTAATCCAACTGGTCATAGGTATGCTATACAAATCTCTTTAAAAATATATATATTTAAAGAGGCTCTGCAAACTGCTGACCAAAAATAGAATACCCCAACTCCGTCGCAGGAGGAGAATGTAAACAAAGAAGCTGTGTGGGCAGCTCCTCCTCCTTCCAGTCTCCCCCTTCCAGTCTTGCTCTCTGATTCATGCATGTCATGTCTTTCTACTTTGCACTTGGCCTGCTTGACGTCAAGCGGCTTTTTTTTTGCGCTCTCCTTTTCTCTCTCCTCTGTCTGGTAAATTGTTTGCGAAAATAATTCCCAAGTAAATAATTTGTGGGAGGGCATTTCCCTATCGGCCGTTTCCAGAAATTGCGCCTTTGGCATTAGCTTCAATTATATTTTGGGTGGCTACTTTATCAACATCCAAGGGGCCACTCACACGTTTACACCGAGAGAAAAATAATTACTATGTCAAGTAAGAAATTTCTGGAGCTTTAAAAGCATTATTTTAAATGTCAAAAAATACCAATATCTTCAAAAAATATTGAAAATATGTTTTCCAAAAATGTTGTTATCTGATATCTCACATTCATAATAACCATTTTATTATATTTACGCAGAAAATGGGGTTATTGCACCGGTGCTATTACCCCAAAAAGATACCATTTTTATGGGCATAAATAATCCAAAAAATGATGGCCAATTTTGGTATTATTTTTTATTGTGCACATCGAACGGCCATATACTACGTAAAAAAATGTATTTTGATACGGAGGAGTAGTCATCCTACAATAAAGGCGGTTCAATGGGCCCAACTCAGGGTCTTTCGGACAGCTGCGCATCAAGATGCACATAACAAAAGCCGCCGTCCACCGAAAGAGGGAGGGAGTGAGGTGGTGAGGCGGCGAAAGAGAAGAAGTGAGGTGGAGAGAGAGAGAGCGGGAGGGAAGGAGTGAGACCGGGTGAGAGAGACGGCTAGAGAGCGGTATACGTGCCGTGAGTCAGCAAGCCAACAGTCAGATTTGCCACCCTTAGCTACGCTTTTGTTTTGTTATTGTTTTCATTTTCAAATTTCGCTGCAAAGCTACCACCTACCTGTACCTACCTGTAACCCGGATTCCCGATAACGTATGTATGTATATATTTCCCGGGGAATTTCTTCTTGTTTACCTGTTCACCAAGCCGACTGCTGTTTACCTGTTTTTTGGGTGCGTTTTCCATTTTCCGCTGCGATTTTCGCGAAAACTATCGTAAATGCATCAGCCTGACCGTCTAGACATCACACTAAGTATTCGGTTGTCAGCATGATTGGTCTGCCACGTGAGTGATGTGAAAAACTTTGTAATTGATTCAGGCTCTGTGAAATTGTCTAAATTAGTAGCTGGTTACAGTGGAACTTTCAATATAGCAAACGCAAGCCTTTCAGCCAGAGATAGGAAACGGAATTTCACAACTATCGATCTGTGTTTTTCTGGAGATTTCAGTGGTTTTCGTTTTTAATGAAACTAAGTTAAAGAAACATTTTTCGGGTTTTCCAACAATTTAAAATATACAAATAGTGAAGAAAAAAAGTTAATATTTAAAGTTTAATTCAATCATTTTAAAATATGAATACAAATATGCAATTTGTGTCAACAACAATCTGCATTTTTTAAATCAATGAATTGTTTCTGAGTTCAAGTTAAAAAAAATCGAATAAATTATCAATTTATATATTTTATAAATTGACTCCCGATTACCATATCAGTTAGGAATAGCAGACTGTATCCCTTATCAACGAGTGTATTCAAGCATCGCAGTCATGTAACTTGCACGCTTCTCGTGCCATATTGCATCGCCTGTTTCGGTTCTCGTTTTGTTTTGAAAATGAAAATTTCTTCGTGCGATGATAAGCATCGGAATATAGACTATAAACAAAAAAAAACATGTGTGCTGCTGCTATATATAGTCGGTATATATGACAAAAAACGGAAATTGAACGAGTTGTGGGGTTTTTAGCCTTATCAATGGGGCACAAGCACTCGACCGCACACATAATATATTTATATGGATATTTATATATGAGCTAATGAACTGAGCAACGTGTCTTTTTGTTATTTTCACGTTTAAGCAAACAAAAACAAACGCAAAGTGGTGACGATGAGGATAAATTTTTGAAGGCACTGCCCCCACATGGTGGCTCTAAAACTGTGCGCTTCTCAAACTGTCGAAAAGTAAACAAACAAAAATAAATAGCAATATTTTGTAAAAGGCAGCAAGTGTAATGTCAGGGAACTGATACATTTAAATGGATTCGTTTGTTTATTAGTAGGACTACAAATATTTTGTTGCTAATTTTGTAGCAGACACCTGATAATTTAATCAAAAATCGGTATTTCATAAATACATTAAATTCTTCTCTGGAAACATCGATAAGCTAAATAAGTTTATTAACTATTTGAAGATATAACTAATAATATATACAAAAACATTATACTAAATTTCTACTGTTATTTCGATTTTTGTTTAAAGAAGTTCCACTGCATTTAGGTTTTTGTTGTTTGTTTACTTGAACCCCAAAGAAAAGGTTTCGGCACACATTTGGACACTCTATTTAAGCAGCAACGAAATGCAAACAACTAAATATTCAATTTCACACCATTTGGCTTTAGCTTTCACCCTATTTGTCCGGTCTGCTTCCATGCGTGATTACTAAATATATACATATATATATATACTGTTATTATGTGCTATAACCCAGTTTGTTGTCTTGACTTTTCGCAGAATCTTGGATCGAACTGAGCGCAACAGCTGCGATGGCTGGGATCAAGAGTCCCGACAGAATCACCCCGTTGCCCTTTAACAACGGCGAGGAATATCTGCGCCTGTTGCGCGAGGCCCAGCGCGAATCGAACCAGTCCAGCCGGGTGGTCTCCTTGGCCAGCTCTCGTCGTGATACGCCCCGTGATAGTCCCAAAAGTCCACCGAATAGCCCCCAGTCGGAACTCTGCCCGGACGATGAGCTCAGAAATGTGTACATCAACTACTGGACCAAGGTGAGTAATCGGAGCGCAACCATCGAGGTGATCTTGTTGTTAACGAATGCGTTTCTTTGTTTGGCAGGCTGGCGATAAACAGAGCACAGACAACGGAGATTGGCTAAAGAACTGGAATCGCAATGCCGAGGAGCAACCACCCAAGTATGAATGATTGTTATATTAACAAAATTGATTGGACATTTCAATGAAAAACAAAGCAAAGCAGGTGTTCGAAAAATGTATCTAATTTGAATAATTAATTTGGAATTGAAATCAATAGGGAATTTAAATTGTACATAAAACAGTTAATTCAAATAATTTTAATATTTACAAACTATCCCGAAATTTATATCAAAGGAAGGAGAATATCTTAAAAACTTTTTAATAATTGTTACTAAAATATAATGCTTTAAATCTATCAAGTATATAATATCATTAAATTAATCCTTAATTTATTCTTAACTCTCAACAGAAACTGGAAATTCGATGCTGTAAGCGGAGATGCTGGCGATGAGGAGGAGAAAAAGAAGACTACCACTGGCGGCTACTCCATTCGCTTGAAGCGTCTGGGTGCCAATTCGATATTCTCCCGCGAAATTCTCTACTCGCTGCTGGTGACCAATGTCCTGTCCTTGCTGCTGGGAGCCGGCTTTGGGTAAGTGGTCTCTCTATAATCTGCCAGAGATTCGCAATTAATCGCTTTGTATTTATAGATTGTGGTTGAGCAAGCGAGGCATACTCCTTACCCGTGTGGTCATTGACTGAAAGATGCCATAAACAATAAACAAAAAGAAAGAAACAGAAACAGAAGGCAACAGCAGAAAGTTTATGGACGTTTTCAATCTATCAATATGCACATCAATCGAAAACCGAACAAGAAGCGTTCCAGAAGTCGGAGTATACAAACATATATACATATAGACAGCCAACCGTATTCCAGCTCATTTGTATTTCGAAACGAAAGTCCACGTTCTCATTCAGAAACATAATAACTAATAACAATAGTTTTTAAGCCAACAACAAGCTAAAATGCGGGATGAAATGTTTTCTTAAATACATATTTTATATGATTTTATATTTAACACGATATATTGTATCCAGTATACAGGCAGTAAAGCATTTGTAGGGGCCAATCGCCCTTTTATATCATTTGCTGTAGCCGTTTGCTCTTAGCACCCAAATCGTATATGTAATCACAAACAAGTGTACGCCAAACTCCATTCTAAGAACGATTTTCATTATCATACAGAAGCATTCACATTCATATTTGTAGGCATATTGTAGTTGAATCATACTGTATAATCCAGAACATACTTTTTGTTGTGCATTCGTAAAATGTTTTTTGATTTTCTAGCATATAGAAGAAAAAACGATAAAAAAAAAAATAACCATACCAGATATGGTACGAAACATACATATATATAAATACTATATATATATTAATATGTGAGGGAGGGGTTTGCCCCCACAAAAAAAGATTAAAAAACACACAATAGCTGTAATAATTTTTTATATTAAAATATTTTTCAACATCTATTTAAAAGAAACATTTTAAATGCATTTCTTTTTGGGCTGGTAATGTGGATTTTGAAGACTTAAGAGGATAAGTTGAGCTTATCTTAAATCCTCTTAAGTAGGGCTCAAATGAATCTGCTGCTTCTCAGAAATTCTTCCCATCTTCGTTTAAGCTGGTTTTGCTTGTATTACCTGAACTAAGATGAGAACTTGAACTTTAACTAACCTGAAAATTAAATTCTATTTACACAATTGCAACAGTATTCAACAAGTGACGACGTTGAGCTACTATATAGATTTCGTTTGTCAATAAACCTTTGAATATCAATAAATAATATTGATTATTTGAGTTTGTCAGCAGTGAGTCAGAATAAATAGGAATTTCATCAGGTTGCGGTGCTAATCGACTTTGTTGAGCTCAGCTAAATAATTAATCAGGAAAATACTATCATATAAATGGTAAACTCGGGGTAAAAATATAAGCAACAAAGTTAATATATAAATTAGCATTGTGTCTGTAAGGAAAATAATTTAATTTTTCAGGAACAGAATATTCCTTTGGTGTACTATTTCCACATCGTGTAACTCCCTTAATTAAGTTACAACCACTTTCATTATTTGCATTAGCAATTGAATTTTTATTTAAATTTGCATTAAGTAATAGTGTCTAAATACTTAGGTGATTAACACAGTTCCGAAACTAATACATATTCCGTGTGGTTTTTTTTGTTGCCCGGGGAAAATCCTCTCTCGTGACTTAAAACAATATTTAATCGACAATTTGTTGTTTAAACTCAATGGAACGATCGCTGGGTGATCGCTATTAGCTTTGATTTTATGCTATATATATTATATAGACAGCCATAAGACGGTGAATCGAGGCAAATCGGGATGCCAATTTTTTGTTTTCTTTTGTTTCATTTTCTTTTCTTTTTTCCTTTTGTAAGTACAGCACACTATCGGATCGAGGATCCGTGTATTTAATATATAGTATAGTCTATAACTAGGTTGGTTAACTACAAGCTACAGTTTTGAGCCAATATCAGAGACAACATCGAGATGTGTAGGATAAAGGGGAAAAAAGCTTGCTTAACTGACTTTTGGCCCTGGGCTATTCCTGGCCATTTGCATTACCCGGACTTTGTGCGCTGCTATTGGAGGTGGGCTTGTGGCTTGGACAGGGCGAAGGAGGGGGCGTGGGTGTGCGTAGGGCCCTCTCGAAGTCGGCCACCAAATCATCATCATCCCCCTCCTGCTGCCAATTGTCCAGAGCAGCATTCACATCGAACTCCGGGAACTTCAACGTTTCCCCCGTCACGTCCACCAGACGGGAGCGCAATCTCTGCGAGATCTCCTCCAGTTCGGTGTACTTCCGCTTAATGGCCTGCCCCAGTTGCAGATGACCTAGCTCCATCGACTGCTCGAACTTTTCGATCACTGAGTCCACACTTGGTGGTATGGCCTCCACATGCGCTTCTATACCACCCGTCACGCGTCCATTGAAGTCCACTATGTTGTGCCATCCGCTGGGAAAGCCTCCGTTCGGCTGCTTCTGGTTGAGATTCAGGGCGGCGAACCCAATAATGGCATCCTCATGGGGGGTGGGCTCGGCATTTGCGCTGATGGTCGCCTTCTTCCACAACTTCAGTATGAAAAGCTTCTGGGGCTGCAAGGGAAATAAAAGTTAGTATCAGGTGAAGATTTCCCCAAATCCCACTCACATTGGTGCGATAATCGCGGTGCACCTCCACCCGGAACTTGCTCATCCACTGCGGCTTCGTGGACTTCTGGACAATGGGTGTGGCATAGACCAGACCCTCATGGGACTTGTACGTCGGACTGTTGCAACATGCCGCCTGAAAGGTCACATACGTGTTGGGCGGTTCATTGGGCGGGAATCGTTTGGCAGCCGCATGACGTTTGCCCTGCTTCTTGGATTTCCCATAGCCGGGATTCAACGGCAATCCAGCTGCTCCCACAATCCGCAGTTGGAAGGTGAAGTTGTTGGGTGCTGCGGGGGTAGGTGGTGGTGGCATCACTGCCGTGGAGCTGGCGGGAGGAGCAGCTGTCAGAGCATTCTGCAGCATGTCCAGCAGATCTGTGGTGCGACTAGTTGTGGGCACTTCGTTGTTTTCCTGGTCGAAGCCGCGCTGCTGCTTCAACTGGGAAATCTGCGCCTCGCTTCCTATGGCCAAGAGCACTTTGAGTTCTCCCAATTTTGTCTGGGTCTCTGTGCTGAGAATCGGAGCCCATCCATCGATGGAAATCACCGGTAGCTGTGAAATTAAACACATTATAGTGGAGAATATTTAAATGTTTATCAGAGATGCAATAATTATATTGAATTATATTAATTTAAATGTAAAAAGGGTAAAAATATCATATAGGATTCCTGACAAATGTTTTTATATGGGGAATCTATATCAATTTTATTTTATTTATCAATAAGGTTCAAAACTTGAATATGAACAGTATTTTAATTAGTTTTAAGTTTTCGTTTTTTAAAGACTTAACATTGGTTTTAAGCAGTTTACTAAATAAAATAATAGTTCATATAGCATTTTTTTTGTTTTTGGTAAAAAGTTTTAGAGCTTTTTTATTCCAAGATAATTAATTTTCGATATGGTAAAAATACCCTTATATTATGCTTAACTTAATTGGCAATACTTGAACATACTTTATTTCATAAATTCATTCATTNTGCTTCAGTTGGGCAATCTGCGCCTCGCTTCCTATGGCCAAGAGCACTTTGAGTTCTCCCAATTTAGTTTGGGTCTCTGTGCTGAGAATCGGAGCCCATCCATCGATGGAAATCACCGGTAGCTGTAAAATATAATACATTTTAGTGGAGAATATTTAAATGTTTATCAGAGATGCAAACTGCTTCAGAAGCTTGAAATAATTATATTGAATTATATTAATTTAAATGTAAAAAGGGTAAAAATATCATATAGGATTCCTGAAAAATGATTTTATATGGGGAATCTATATCAATTTTATTTTATTCACCAATAAGGTTCAAAACTTGAATATAAACAGTATTTTAATTAGTTTTAAGTTTTCGTTTTTTAAAGACTTAACATTGGTTTTAAGCAGTTTACTAAATAAAATAACAGTTAATTTAGCTTTATTTTTTTTTGGTAAAAAGATTTAGAGTTTAGTATTCCAAGATAATTAATTTTCGTTATGGTAAAAATACCCTTATATTATGCTTAACTTAATTGGCAATACTTGAACATACTTTATTTCATAAATTCATTCATTGAATTTACATTTTTAACATTTTTTTGTATGCACAAAAAACAATAACCACTTTCTTTAAATTAAATTAAAATAATTCATTATTTTTTCAGCCCAATAAAAACCCAAACCAAAATATTAAATATTTCTGAAGTTTGCATATCTGGTTTTAAATTCTTAAAAATCTCAAATATTTTATATATAAAGTAAACCCCTCGCACCTTTCCCTTGCAGAGGTGATTGGTGATGCTGGCATCTCGGTAGGCGATGTAAAACTGATGCAAGGGCAACCGAACCACTCCGCCTAGCGGACGCAGCTCGAGGAGCAGCTGTTGGCGCTCGACGCTGGCCAGGAAACGCTCATCGTTGATGATGGCGAACTGCTCCTGCAGGGGAAAGGCGCCATCCTCGCCGATCTTCACCAGCAGGGGTTGCTGCTGCCAGAAGGGCTGCAGGCCGAGCTCCTGGCAAGCATTCTGATCCTGGGGCGACAATTGACGCAGCTCCCCCGCATAGATGTAGCCCCGCAGGAGGCGAACCTTATTGGTTTCGGCCATGAAGTTGAGGCAATCCAAGGTGGCCTTGTTGCTGCCGTTGGCTAGGGGCGGGGACGACGGAGGCGGGGCTGGCGGTTGGGGTGGCGTCAGAACGGCCTTCGAGCTGCAGTTAACTGGAACGAAAAAGCAGGAGAGGATTAGACATTTTCCGGGTAGGCTACCGAAGCTTTATTAAATAACAATGGACCTTGAACAGCGGGGCTCTGAAGCTTTAAGAACTGAATCAGCTCGATCACGATCTTCGATCCCATGGATCGCCTTATCGCCTTGGCGACAGGCGTTCCGATTAAATCGAATCCCACAAAGCTTTTCATGCGGAACGCGCAAAGATTATGACAGCATGCGGGTAAAACCGGGTCGGATCGGTTATAGCACGTGCTCGGCAAGCGGACAACTCTGACTGGAATCGAGTTGGCTATAAAAATACTCCAACTAGATCTCAACTAATGGCGATATTTGGTAGCATCAATAAGCGGGGGACACAGTGGGTGGGGGAAATGGGAGGGAAAAGTTGAAATTAAAATTATTATGCAAATTATTAGTTATCCATTTTAAATATATTTTGCAAAAATATTAAAAATTCTTATTAAAATATAACAAATCTAAATTTAATAAATTATAAAAAAACAAGAAAGGAAGGCTAGCTTCGGTACCCGAAGCTTAGAATACCCTTGCAGACCAGTTGCCTTTAAACTGTTCCATCGATTGTATGGCAGCTATAGGATATAGTGATCCGATCTTTGGTTTTAAAATTTCTAAAAAGGCTTTAATGTCTATGAAAACTGTTTTTATCAAGAATGAATTAATTGTCTTAAGAAATACCAGAGTTATGCTCAATGACCCATTTTCTCCTATCGTTCCTATGGCAGCTATAGGATATAGTGGTCCGATTTTAATGAAACTTTCAGGATATGTCAGAAATTGCTATTAAATAGAGTTTACCAAAAAATAAATAAATTATCTTGAAAAATGACGAAATTATGGCACTTTTTCCCAATCGTTCCTATGGCAGCTATGTGATGTAGTGTTCCGATTCCGGCCGTTCCGACTTATATACTACCTGCAACAGATTGAAAGGTTGGTGCAAAGTTTCAGCCCGATAGCTTTAAAACTGAGGGACTAGTTTACATAGCAACCGACAGACGGACAGACGGACAGACGGACAGACAGACGGACAGACGGACATGGCTAGATCGACTCAGCTGGTGGTGCTGATCAAGAATATATATACTTTATAGGGTCGGAAATGTCTCCTTCACTGCGTTGCAAACTTCTGGTCAAAATTATAATACCCTCTGCAAGGGTATAATTATAAGGTTTACCTTCAAATACGTTATGGAAAAATTAAACATTTGGGATCTACTATATATTTAAATACGTTTTATAAAATATCAAATACTCCTGTTATTTTGTATTTTCAAATAAGTAAAACGAGTAAAAAAAAATATATAGCCTAAAAAATTACTTACATATTAATATTTATAGGAAATGATAACCATTTTTTGATGAGCAGGTTGAACT
>JAJJHY010008789.1:19530262-19541537 GCA_021224005.1 Drosophila setifemur
TTTTTTGTTTTGGTTTCTATTTGGGAAATGAAAAGTATTTATTAACAGAATGATGATCAGCTTGACGTGGTCAACGGCAATCAATAATAACATATAGAGTAAGTGCAGGAGGCGTGGGCGTGGCAGCTCGTGGTGCGTGTGGATTTGGTTTTTGTATTGATATTGATATTTGAGTTGATTTTGGTTTTGGATTTGGATTTGTTGGTGGCGAAAATATTGGTCTTGGTCGTGTGGTACGGCTCGTATCAGTGGTATTCGGTTGTGGCATTGTGGCCCAAGGATCGATGGCTCTGGCTGTTGGCGATCACCACACGACATTAGTCATATATATTCACCTGCTGCCTTGTTTCCACTTTCGTTCTTTTGTCCGTGCTCCTGCTTCGGCTGCTGTTGCTGCTGCTCCAACCCGAGGCTGCCATTCTGCAGCAGACTGATCTTCACATAGACGCTGCCCAAGTGGACATCCCGTCGCTTGATGGCAATGCACTTGCACTGCTCCAGCAGGGAGGCGGAGTAGAGCTCCCGGAGCTCCAGTCGCCCCATGCCCAGCATCTCGTTGAGACAGGTTCCGGGCTCACGCCACCACACGGTGAAGTCCACATGTCCAGCGGACTGGGCCAGATCCCCCAGTTCCTTCTCCTCCATATTCACCGGTCGCTGGGCCGTCTGCCCGAAGCGGGTGCACTGCGTCAGGCTCTGGAACTTCTCCGACTCGAACTGCATGATGTGGAACATGGGCGAGCGCGGCACCTTCTTGATCAAATCCCCCGACAGCTGGCACTCCACAGTTAAAATCGGTCGAACTTCGTTCTGAACGAGCTCCATGCGTTGGGTGCCCTCCGGCTGGAGGGTCAGGGCCTCCAGGTGGAGCTGCAGGGCATTGGAGCGACGGAATACCTCCGGGGTAATCACCAGCTCCTCCACCTCCTCCTCCTCCACATCCAAATCCTCGGGAATCTGCTGCGATTCCGGCTCAGTCCACAGCACCGGCTGCTGCTTCCTCATCAGCGGCTCGGCGGCTGCTGTGGCAAATAATGCCACCAGATCCGCATCCAATTTCTTCATGGCCTCCATTAGCTCAATGTTGCTGTTGTTGCCTGTGAAAGGAGTAGAGAGAAATCGCTGGATTAGTTAAGTTTTCCATGTTTCACGTGTCTTTTATTCGGATTTACAGTGTTCTGGGGTGCGAGAATATAGTGAACCGATCTCCACGACGTGGGCTCTCGAAATGAGATTCCCGAGTCGACAAAACGCCGGCAGAAAGTGGAGCAAAAAAGAATGGAGGAGGAAGAGGCCAAGA
This sequence comes from Drosophila setifemur, assembly GCA_021224005.1. Classification (NCBI taxonomy): domain Eukaryota; kingdom Metazoa; phylum Arthropoda; class Insecta; order Diptera; family Drosophilidae; genus Drosophila; species Drosophila setifemur. Next base: position 19,531,563 of record JAJJHY010008789.1, read on the forward strand.
GGCGGAGAGGTGTCACCGTAATCGCGTTCTATGCTTTCGCCTCTCTTTTCTCTCCCAGTCTCACGTGTTTCTCGGGCATTGGAGTGGGATTGGCATGATTGCGAATGATGAACTTTGAATACCCTACGTTATACATTTTTAAGGAGCTTTTTACAACTTGATATAAATTATATATATCAACCCTAGCTTAACCTTATATCTTTCTACAATACTAAAAGAGGAATACTGTACTGATAAAAAAAAATTTAATAAAGGAATGGTTATAATATTTTGTATATTATTGTCAAACTAAATAACTTTTTTTACAATTTTTTTAACATAGCTTGAAAATTTTATGTATTTTATATTTTTCTAATTCAAGAACAATTTTGTATTTACAAAGTTGTTTAAATTTGAATTTCTTTAAATTAAGTCTAATTTGCTTAGATTAAATGTGAAAATCGGCTTATAAATTTATGATTAAACCAATTTACGGTTATAATTATTACTCCAATTTTTTATTAATTTTAGAAAATATTAGTTTCCTTTTCTATTAAACATTGTTTAATGATTTAATGAAATATATTCTTTTATATATAACGTATTATGAAAGGCTCGAAAATACATTTTAATGCATTTTAAATACATTGTTCTTATTCGAAATCTGAGTAATTTAGAATCTCCGAACAAGTCAATAACCTCTTCGAAAGGGTATTCCAAAGTTGAGTAATATTTCCATGAGATAACCCTCTCTATTTATTCGGTTCTCTCTCTCGCCAATTCAGCATAAGCGAAAAAAAAAATAAACCTGAACTAAAAAAATAAATATTCTGCATAAATTTGCCTGACATTGGCAAAGTTCAAATGACAAGAGGAAACCGCGTATCCAAGAGATTCAAGATTCAAGGCTTTTAACCCGAAAGAGAGAATGGAATCACATAATCCCATAGGTCACAAAGTTATCGGTCAGTTGGGATGGGGAAGTAATAATACTCATAATTTGCGATTTGCCCGGCTGGTAACGAGCGAAAAAAATTCGATTGGTTCCCCAAGATAATTGATAAGAGACGCCCAGACGCGTCCACACTTCCCGATCCCGGCCGGTTCAATGACATAAGACACAAGTATTCGTCGGATTAGTCAGTAAATGGCTTCGAAACTTGTGCAACTAACTAATTATTCCCTTTGTTTTTCCCCCAACTGACGCAACGCTAATTAAAACCCATAGAAATTCGCATCGCATTAGCAAACTGAACGACCCAGCGGGACGGACGGAGGGACGCATCTTATCAAGGCAAGGCTTATCGATTTCGACCACCCCATATACATATGGCACCCCATCATTTCTCCCTGTGTAGCAACAAAGTGTAAAATGCTTCTCGCTCAGTTCTGAATTCTCTCTTATTGTGTGAAATAGTTTGGCCTTTTTTCTTTGGGGGTACCGAGCATATAGTATGTTTCGCAAACATTTTAAATGTCTGGGTAATAAGGGGACCTCCTCTTTGACACTCTTTCTCCCTCTCCCTCTCGGCCTGGTCGGTCTCCTTGAATAATCGAATTTGAAGGCCAATGCCAATAAAACCAGATGCAGCCGGCTGAGGCTACACAAGAATAATGAAACTAAAATAAAAAACTTTTGCCAGGCTGCAAAACGAGAAACTAAACTAAAAGCCAGCATGGAAACATACTGGTAAATTCAGATAAAAGTTATGTGTCTCTGGCAGTTTGGGGACAGGAGCGGATTGCGCTTAAAGTTTAAGGGTTTACATACAGGCTTTGAGTGAAGGGATTAAAAGGATTTTTCTTTTTCAAATTTTATTTTGGGAAATATTTTGTATGATGATAGAATTAGATGAGAATTTTATTGTGTATAGCAGATAGCAGTTATAGTGAAAGTTGAAATTTTAAAGAAATTTTAATAACAGGAAAATATATTGTAGTATCTTAGCAAAATGTGCATCAAAATAGACTTAGAAATGCTGTTGCGCGTATTTTTTCACATTTAAAAAGCTCAATATATAAAAAAGAAATTATCCACAATGAGGTTATTTAGTTTTAAGTATAACAAAGAAAAATCGCTGAGTTCTTAAAAAATATTTTACATCAGTACTTTATTTATTTATTTAAGAAAGACATATACTTTTGAGGAAACAGCTATAGCAACTAGGATTTAAGCTATAGGAATACAAATAGTTATCACATCAGGAATAGGTTTTTGAATAAGGTAATACAAATATATACTTATACTTTTTACTGCGCAGAGCATATAATGATAAAATCCCAAACTTTAAATAAAATAACTGAAATTTCAGTTTCAAATTTTACTACTTTAGTATTTTGATATAATATTTGAATAATTATTTGAATGTTATTAAATTCTCCCTAAATCATACTACGAAAACGTATTCCATACACTTTTAGCACCCTACAAAACATTTCCAATCCGCTCCTGGATATCAGTTAAATAATATTTAGCCGCACGACGCCGATGAGACTCGGCTTCTCCCACTCTCTCCCCGAAACCATATCTCTGGCGGATTGGGTACTGGGTTTTTCTCTGAGAACGAATGAATATATTCACCGAGAGAATCGGTTTTGCCTGCACGTGTTTCGTATATCACACTATTTTCTGATTTTTACGTCTCTCTCTCTTTTATGGTTTGCCCTTACGTATTTATTGGGATTCTCTATATTTATTTTGCTCAAATGGAAAGTTTTCGGCTTTGCCCCGACTCAGTCACTGGCAAACCAAAAAAAGAATACAAATAAAATAAAATAAGAGATTATAGATACATTTGCCGAAAGAGGGATACTCGAGTGCCAAACGATTGGGCAATATGTGGGATTTGTTCAGGGGGAGCTTTGGTGTATTTTGGGAATCTGCAATTGTTGTTAATAAATTATCTTTTGGCAAAAAATATGTTTGCCGCTGATTGGGAACATTTCGATGATGCGCAAAACAAACAAAACGACAGACCGACCTCTTACGTAAGAGTCAACAAACTGTTGTGAATTTTCCGCTTTCGAAAAAAATAAAAAAAAAGGAAAACCCAACACAAATAAAAACAAAAACAGAGCGAAATTTAAGTTTATAAATAAATTTCGTGAAAATGCCAAGAAAAAGAAAAACAAAAACCAAAATAAACATACGCGGTCGTCGACTGAGTGGCTGATAAAATGACGACAGCAGACGCGACATCTAAGCGTCTATATTTTAACCCATAAAATACTGGGAATTGACATTCAAAATATATTGATTTTTAAGTAAATAACTTAAAAATAACAAGTCTTTTGAAATGAAAACAATTTTGACGTCTATAGAAAACTTTTTCGTACATCAAAATAATATTGAAAATTTTAAATAACAATAAATTCTTTCTTACCGAAATATATTTTAACATCCTTCATTTATTTAATACATATTTTTTTAAAAGATAACAAAAATTCTCAGTTGCCTTTTTTTTACGATTAATTTTTATCATAATTCAGATTTTAGAAGTTTTTTGTAAAATGCCAACTGAAAATCCAAGGCGTCTTTTATAATTTGAAAAAGGAACAAAAAAATATCGAGCAACAGTGTTATATATTTTAGTTTAATAACGACAATCAATATTTATTCTAATCCGATTCTTCACAATCTACCATCAGCAGTCTCAAGCTTTCTTCATTTATTTTCTCCCGAGTTAAAGGTTCCAATTCATATTCATCCTCATCACTCCGCTCACTCAAAATCCTGTAAAGCTTTTCCTTTTCCAGCGGCGTTTCCTTTCTTATAAAATTAGTAAGGACGAGGGCCACCAGGATACCAACAGCACCAGTGACAAATGGCATTGAAATGGGTTTCCTCACCGCTGGGGGAATCTTCGAATCCCCCTGAAAAAGGTAGAAGAGCACCCCGAAGACAGCGGGTCCCAATCCATCGCACAGACTCTCGATTCCCGACATTATGCCCAGCACGGCTCCCTGATTCTCCGAACTGGTGTAGACCGAAGCCAGCGTACTACAGACCGTTATGACAGTAGTAGCCATGGAGGCCATAAAACCAGCCAGCCACATCATCCAGCGACTCCTGCCATAGCCAAAGAGGAGCAGCTGCGTCATCGTCAAGACCAATCCCAAACGAACGGACAACTTGCCACCAAGGATCGGTATAAGCCAGCGCAGCATTAAATTCGATATGAGTCCAAAAAAAGCCACCATTGCAAGCAACAACGACACTTCCGAATAGGTGAAGCCCAAGTTGAGTTTCAGATATGGAGGCACAGTGTCCTCCAATCCAGCAAAGGGCCAACAAACTAAGAAGTTAATCCAAAAAATTGATTTTAAGCTGGTGTCTTTGTAAAGTTCAGTGAGCACTTTCAGGAGATTTTGGGTATTTTCAGGATCGCTGCTTTCAAGGAACTCCAGCTCCTTATTGACTGGATCTTTATTTTCTTTTCCATAGAAGTTTTCCTGCCGTTTCAGAATCTCATAGTTTTCCCTCTCCTTATCCAGCTTTGTTAGCTGCTCGTCCTTTTCCTCCTTGGAAATGTGATCCTCATCGATCTCTAAACTCCACTCATCTTCATCTACAGCCCCCTCTTCCTTTTGCACCAAACTCTCCGGCACAATAAATATGATGAATAAAATATTGAGTAGACCAATTAATGTTGCCAGAGCCATCGCCGATATAGTGCCAAAGTAGTCCATTAGAAAATTACCCAGAATGGGGGACAGGGTCAAGCCGGCTCCATAAGTAGCAGACATAATACCATAAGCCCCCGATCTCTCCTGAGCAGTCGTAACATCCGCCACATAGGCCATCGCGGCGGAGTAGGCGTTCCCAAGCACGCCGCTCACCGGGAATATGGCAAAAAACCACCAACTCCGGATCATCATAAAGGGAATGGGTGAATATGTGGTGACCACAGCTATTAGCATCACCACTTTGCGACCCCGGAAATCGGATAGAGCTCCCATTAAAGGTGTCGTTACAAAGGTCAACAATCCATGGATTCCATAGACCAAACCATTCACAAGATACGCCCGATCTCCATACTCATCCGATAGTTTAACGATATATGGAACGGTTAGTAATCCCCAGGAGAAGCAGTGCAGAAAGGAAACGACCAACGCGTGCCACACACTTGGTTTTTCGCATCCCGATCTATGTGGTTGCATTTTACGCGTTCCTCGATAAACTGAAGGATTTTTATAAAGCCCCACCTGACACCTCAACAAAGGCAGTTTTAAATGAAATTTATACGCCTCACACTATCGGGGAAGTTTTCTAATGGGTCTTGTCACGGCTAGGACACTCAAAAAAAAAAAAAAATCAAATATCTAATATTACATTTATAATATTTTACATTTATATTTCATATGTACGAGTTTCATTGATTTTTGATAGTTTCTTTGGTATTGTATCTATCAATGGGCAAATAATTCAAATTGGCTTCCAATGGGTTAAATATCTAAAACATTCTGATTCATCAATATGTGCAGCAAATAAATAATTTATAGATTTATTTACGAGTATCCCACTTCTATGGAATACCCATTCTAAATACTATATTTCTTATACTTTGATATACAAGATTCTTTGTAAAAGAATTATATTAATTTATATAATTCCAAAATTTAAAGCCTTAGTTTTTTATTTAAGATGATTTTTAAATACAAATAAGTTCCAATGGGATAAATAAATAAAAAATTCTTATTCATCAGTAAATAAATAAATTATATACTTATTGGCGCTTATCTTACTTCTATAAAATATCATTATTAACAATACATTTTCTTTGCTTTACCATTGATTCTTGTTAGAGATTAATATATATTGATATAGGTACAATTTGTATTTATGTGAATGTGAAATATGCTATGCAGATCTTGACATTTAACAGCTGTCAACCCAGCTAATTATAGAGAACTTATTTCCCTGTCTTATGAAATTAAAATTAAATTGCTAATTGCAAAAGTTTTAAGAATGGGATATATTATAAATATCAATTGTATTTCTGCCAAATCTTTCTCATAAATAAGAGATAAGAATGCAATAAATTCTTCACCGAAAATCCTCATTGAAATTACAGACCATTCTATGATTAACAACATATATATATAAATAATTTTCGCAATCATAATGGCAAGGTTTGGAAAGTACTAATGTGATTCATAAGTTCATAAATAAAATACTAAATAATAAATAAAAAATGCCCCTGACAAACTTTGAACTTCTAATTAATTTTTGTATGAACTTGAACTTTTTTAGCTTATGATAAGTTTTTCAATAAATATTTATGATGTAAAAAAGGAAGGATTACGTAATCTATTCTAAATCTCGCGCTTTAGAATTTTTTTTTTTTTTAATTTTGTTACATTATATCCCTCATATCAATTAAGGATGACTCACCTGCCATAATTTCACCCGTCTGCTGATCCTGCAGCAGCAGCTCTGCCGGCAGCGGAAGCGGCGTCATCACCGGCGGCGTCGATGGCGGCGTCATCGCCTGCTCATCCTCCTTCCCGCCCTGGGCATGACCATGACCATGGGCATGTCCATGGGAGTGGGCATGGGCATGGGCGTGGGCATGACCCTTGGGCGGGGGCTCCGCGAAGAGCATGTTGTAGTGCAGCAGCGGGTAGAGAAGGATCTGACCGACTCTCAGCTGCTGTTGCTGTTGCACTTGTTCGAGCGGGCCACCGATCTCCAGGTGGCTATATAGAGCATATATTTTGGTTTTATGCTCGAAATGGCAATCGCTGCCGTCGTATTTGGCGGCGTATTTGCTTGGAGGTCTTTGCCCAAGGGGGGCGTGATTAAGAAGGGGCGGCGGCGGTGGTGTGGGCGGCTCGTGGGCGTGGTCGAAGGGGTCTAAAAATAAAGCAAGGCCTTTGCTTTGCAATTTCTTCTTACACTGAGGATGCTGGGGCTTTCCCTTTTTTTTCTGTTTATCTTTATGCCTTTCCTCTTGCTTTTCTTGTTGTTGTTCTTCTTTTTGTTGTTGTTGTTGTTGTTTACTTGACCTTTTGCTGCTTTTGCTTCTGCCGCTGGCTCTGCTGGCGTCACAGCTGACGCGCTGCTCAGCTCCTGTGCGCTTTTCGCCGCACCAGATGATTTTCGCCGCGATTTCCTGCGACGGCGAACCGAGCTTCGGCGAATTGGCTCTGATCGATTTGGGGCCTTTGCGGCTTACTTTGATATTCCAATGTCCAGCTCTCTCGAATCCTTGCGCTTTACCGTTTTCCTTTTCAAGCGCACATTCCGCTAGCATAATTCCAGGAACTTATGCCATTTTCCAATCCTGTCACTCTCACACCAACGCACACACTCTCACACCCGTACACACGCACAACCGCACACAAACGCGTGACGGCGAAAAGAGAAGCGCGCGTGATGTTGTTGTTGTTGTTTTCGTTCCGTTTTGTTGTTGTTTCGCATTTAAAAACGAAAACTGTGCTGAAAACCACAGACGAACAGACACACGCACGCACACACTGAAAACGAACACCAACTGAAAGCAAAGAAATCGAATTTTCCGTACTATGATTTTCCGGCCATCAAACTGCACGGTCGAAAGTTTCGGGAAAAACTGCTGGGCTGCTGCTGTCGGCCTGCAAAAAAGCTCCTGGTGGCCGAAAAAGGAAGAAAAGCCGAATTGAATTGGAATTGGTGTGACCGCTGAGCTTTTCGCGCCGAATCCTAAGAACTCGTCTGGTCACATTGCCCCCAACCCATGTGCAAAACTTTAATCCGAACTCTGGCAACACTAAGCTGAGAACGAAGCGAATTGACAAGCTTTGCCAGACCACAGATATGTTCATTTCGCCGGTAGAGGGCTGCCACTTGTCATGGGCCTAAAGAAGGCCTCGAAAGAGATATGGTGAAATATGGAACATGTGGTGGGTTAAAAAATTTAAAAACCCATGACAGATCTTTTATTAAAGAAAACATAGAATTTACTAAAAAAGTAAACCAAATGAAGTGTATTTAAAATGTTTAATCGCTGATTAAGAGAGTCATGAACTGATAGAATATATTTTACATAGCTAATTCCCAATTAACAATCAAATATGTTGGATTTAAACTAAAATTAAATGGAATATCTATAGCAATAATAAATCGGTAGACATCTCTTTATTGACGCATCGCATTTAACATTTCCAACTAATAATTTCCGATCGAACACAGACAACTCGCCATAAATCGCCTAGGCAAACAGACGCAGCTCCTCCCGCGCCTCGATGCACTTGGGCGGCGATGGCGTCTCGAACTCGCCCAACTCGGCGTCGTAGTAGAGGGCAGCGCGATAGGGGCGCAGCTCCCAGGGCACCTGCTGCTCCATGGTGGTCAGCGTGACGCCCAGATCCTCCAGCGTGGGCACGCCGGTCAGCACCTTATCGGTGACGGCCTCGCGCTCAATGCGAGCGGGATGCAGTCCGCCAATGGGGGTGCCAGGGCAGATCCAGCTGTTCAGCTTGGCCTTCAGCAGGAAGGAGGGGTCCCAACGCATGTCGTAGCGCATGTAGCCCCAGCGTTTCTGGTCCTTGCGCATTATGCGATGGAACCAGTCCACCAGCTCGCTCAGCTGATAGCGCTTGGGGCTGGAAGAGGAGGAGGGAAAAGTTTAATACAAGAAACAATGTTGTAGTTGAATCTTAGAGGTCTCAACCCACCCCACAGCCTGGTAGATGCGTCCGGCGCTGTCCGGATCTTTGGCCGCATTGATAATGGCCTGGGCCACGTCCGACACGTAGACGGGTTGCTTCACGGTCTTCTCGCCCTTATGCCACAGCGGCATGGAGCGGAACTGACGGCGCCAGATGTGTGCGTAGTAGCGCAAGAAGCGATCCTCGGATCCGTAAATATCCGCTGGCCGGATGATGGTGGCATTGGGGAAGGCATCGCGGACACGCAGCTCTCCCTCGTACTTGCTCTTCAGCCACTCGCTGCCGCCCTTGACAAACAGATCCTTGGGATTGGCCTCGCCGTTGAGTGCGGACAGGTGGATGAACCGCTCCACGCCAGCCTCGCGGGCAATCCGGGCAATGCGCTCGGCCCCATTGACATGGACATCCTTGAACTTGAAGTTCTTGGTCTCGAAGTCGCGGCCCACCAGGTTGATGACCACATTCGAGTGCTTCACCGCCTCCCGGATGGACTTGGGATCATCCAGGTTGTAGAAGTGGAACAGAACTTGTCCCAGATCGCCGGTCACCTTAAGGCGGATCACATCAGAGTCGTCACCGCGATAGGGGAGGATCATCTGGGAGCCGGATTTGCCCAGCTTGTTGCACACATAGCGGCCCACAAAGCCGGTGGCTCCGAAGACGGTGGCCACAATCCCATTGAAACTGCTGCGTCCTCCAGTTCCTCGCTTCATCGCAGCCGGGTTAATGGTCCTCAGAGGACGCGGGGTATCCTCCGGGGGAGCTGCTGCTGCGGAGTAACCGCGCAGACACAATACGCCCACCACTCCACTGCCATGGTGTTCTGTTTGGGGGAAATTATGCCAAAAGTTAACAACAACATTTGCGGAAAACTGCATTACATAATTTGTTGCCTGGCGATTGGGATTGCGCTGCGGCTGAACTTACTGGCCAGCTGCATGTTGCGGGTTAGCACTATTGCAGCCATCTTGTACCGGCTCACAGGACCAACTCGAGCGGGTGAATTAGTGGCTTAAAATCTATTTATTTCGGCCCGATTTCCTCGCGCAGATGAAAACAGTGCCTGCAAATGTCACAGCTGTGGGGCTGCCACAACGTCGAACTTTGCATATATTGGGTTGCCGGACTGTGTAAGTTGGTGGGGTGGCAGCACTGGAATTTAATCGTTATTTAACATATTGTATTTATTGTATGTATTTTAAAAATTAGATATCCAAAAACTACTTAAAAATACAAAAAAAGGTTTTTTAGAAATATTTGCCAATTATTAATGATTTAATAAAAAAGATCTTAATCATTTTAAAAGTATTTTAAATTTTCGTCTTGGATATTTATTTGATAAAG
>JAJJHY010008789.1:19541641-19561905 GCA_021224005.1 Drosophila setifemur
GTGTTTTCCCAAGTTACAAAATTTGAAATTATAGTATATAATAGATATTTAAATTTATTTAAAATTACGTTAACTAACATCTCGTGTCGTTGCGGGTATAATTTTAAGTATAAAACTTATAGTACATAAATAGCCAAGAAAATAAAATTAACAATTGTTTTATTTTATTTGAGCATAGTTGATAAAACAACTACCCACCAAAACGACTTTAAGTTTAAAACTACTTTTAGACAAACAATTAATTTGTTCATAACCAGCTGCCAACTTTTTAACGGCCTTGCCGCAGATTATATTATTTAATTACTCCACTAAGCTGCAAATCATGTTGACAAAATCGTAAATTACTGCTGCTCAACTTGGTCTTAATTTATGAATATTTCTTGTCAAATAAGATATGAGCTAACCATGTCCCAGTTCAAATGAAACTGTTTAAGTGTGCCAGTATTTTTTTTTATCTAATGTGCGTGGCTTAATTGCAATTTTCCAGCCCGCGAAAAGTTTAATTCAGCACGGTGTCGTTTGGTAAGAAGAGTTTTCAGTTATCAGTCGCCTGCCAGTGGTAAAACCGAATACATCGCTGCACAGTGTAATCTGTATAGAATCTGCCGAGTAAGAACCAAGTATTACTATCAACGCCTGATAAGCCGTCGAAAGAGTGAATACATATAGTATATATGTAGTAAATTGATAGGATACAACATTGTTGCGGTTGAAACGATATCACTGCTTGAATTTATACATATGTTTATTATTGTGGTACTTGCTTGTGTTGTGGTGTGCTTTTCTCTACAATTATTAAAGGGCTACAAATTATTATTTATCAAATAGTGCTTAAATATAATAAGCTTTTTTCTTATTCGATTTTAAATAACATTTTTTAATTATACGAGGTTTGTCTACTTTGTTGCTATTCAATCGTGTACCATTGTTGGTTTTATGACACTCGTAATCCATAGTGTAGTGTAAGCATCATAAACCCCTTGTAATTGCCATCTGGAGACATTAAACTGATAACATGATAACAAACAATAGCGGTCAAAATAATACAATTTTAATGATTAAATTTTATTATTATTATTTTAAAGTTTTTATATTTAGAAACTCACCTAAAAGAGTAATTAAAAGTTATTTGATGAAATGAAAACTAAAACTAATTATACCATTTATGTTTATTAAAACCCTAAGTATAAGAAAACCATTAGGTATCGTTCAAACTGACCTCAAAAAAATGTTAAATATGTTTTAAGGCTTCAATGTTAATTGTTGCTCCTAATAACGAAACTAAATTCATTCTAAAATTATTTGCATAAATTATTTACCTACCTCAATTTAAAGGAGTCCATTTTTGGTGCTATTATTTTTACCGCAGTTGTACCTAGGCCGACATGCACACGCACATGATATTTGGCACTCTCTCTCAGCGACAGGCAGAGACAAGTCCACCTGCTCTCTTTATTTTCTCTCTGACAATATCGAGCATACCTCTCCTCGCTCTCCTCCAAGCACTCTCTCTCACATATACCCCCTCCCCTACTACCCCTCCCTCTCCAATAATCCGCACTATCCATCAGCTGATAATGGCCAACCTGCTTGATCTCACGCACTTTTACGCCCCCACAGGCGGTATCGCTCTCTCTGCCTCCCACTGGCTCACTCTCTCTTTATCACTCTCGCTCTCTCTCTCCCTGGTCGTACGCTCACTTTCATTCCGTTTTGCCGGCTGTGGTCTTTGTTGCTTTTGTTTTGCCATACATTTTTGTACATCAAATTAGTGTGCTATATATTTCGCGGATCATTCAGTTTTGAGCCGCGCTGCAGTAACGGTGAACATCGCTCGCTGAAATTCGCTGCCAGCGCGTGTGTGCGATTTAATACAGTGCGTGCGTGTGTGTGTGTGCGAACAATAAATAACAACAAAATAAGAAAAGCAAATTTTCCAAAGCAATTTACAGTGGCCTAGCTAAAAATAGCAATCCAATAAAAAATAAAAAACACAGGAACGCACAAAATTTTTCCCGCTTATCAAAGTCCGAACAAATAAAAGACGGTAAATTCATAGGTCTAAGCCAAAAAAAAAAAATTACTTTTAGGCTACCAAAAACTGATAAGAGCTTTTCGGCCTTGGCAGGTCCAGGAATCTGGCAAAAAACACACCTTAATTCCTATGTAGATATATACATAGATGACTGATTCGTTAGCAGCAACCTGACTGTCAATCCATTTAGCAAGTGATTATTATGACGCCTCGCGCCTCTTGGCACCGAGTGAAAATATATATTTTACTACAGCTAAAATAACACCCATCTGCGCGGTATAAAAATAAATTCAATAAAAATTAATGCTAATCAAAGGTTATATCTGTCTACCGCACTCGGCCAAAACCGTCTACCGTCTGGCCGAGACTGGGATTTGTCCGAAAAACAATGCTCACTCCCAGCTAATTTAATGTAAATTGATCCGATCCGATGCGAAAACCTTGGCTCTGGGGCCCAAGAACTCCCCCAGTTATATTCCCAACGCATTATTATAAACAAATACTCAATCCGTTAGTTGTGGCAAAAAATAAACAAAATATTTATTCAGCGAAAATTACAGTAGTTTGTAGCCCTTGGAAAAATTGTAATTTGGCCAATTAAAAAATTGCTTCGATATTGTTCTAATTAGTGGGAACTTATTAACAAAATTCGAATAATAATTAATCAAAAATTATTATTTTGCGCTACAACAAAATAGTAATAGCTTGGTGAATTAAATTTTGCCTAATAAAGTTATTCACTTTAATCGTACCAAAAAAACTATTATTTCTCATTAGTATCAATAAAAATATATTACTATAAATTACTATAAATTATTTTTACTATAAATTATTTTATTTTATTTTTAATTTTAACTATTTTTTTTAAGTTTTTTATTAACAACAATTTCACCCGTAATTGTGCGTACATGTTCTATTAAATTTAAGCGCTGGGCGAGTCATTAAATGTAATTGATATGGGTCTTTAGCAATCAGTATTAATATCAATTTGTGCATTATTTTAATGGGCTTCAATCACATCATCGAAATCTCAGATACATATCTATATGTACATATCTGAGTTGATCACGTTTCTGTTGAGGATGCAGTGAAAGTGATTCGCAGGGCGCGTGCATTCAGGAATTGGGAAGAAAGGCGTAGATCTCACGTAAATAGTAAAGCATTAATGCTGCAATTAAAACGCTTACAATTCTTTGTTTACTTTAGTGGAACAATTTCAATGAATATAGTATATATATATACGAGTATATAAGTTGAAATATGTTCAGGTGCAATTGTAAGAAATGCTGATAAAATGTATTACCTGATGGAAAAGGTAAATGAAATTATTCGGAAATAGGAAAATGGGCTTTAAAAAATAGTTTGAATAGTTTTCAGCATTTTCTTTGGTTTGTTGGCAGCTTGAATGCATTGTAATTATTTTATAACCATTAAAGGTTTACACAAACAGGAAGCCCCGTATAAAAATTATAATTAATTTTATTATTTCACCCAAAATCTAGTAGGTTCAATATTGGAGTTTATTTAATGGATTGCAGAGATAAAATAGATTTATAGTTCACTATAATTTTTGCTCACCTAGCAACATTTATCGTTGGCAACATTTTCGCTTATCAACATCGCCCATTGAATCCCCCGTCTAGCGATGGTATTCGAACCTTTTCAAAACCGAGTTGTTTTCGATATTATTCCATTGAAAATGTTTTGTTATCAGCTTACCTGTCAAATGTCCATTTAATCACAGTCGAATGAGATAGCGTTAGGCCGCCGGCAGACTGCTATCTCTGTCTGCTTATCAGGTGTCTGAGTTTTTGGCGCGTTTACAAAAAAAACGGTTCAAATATGGCCCAAATAGACCCCTGCTAATTAGCAATTGCCAACAAAAACAGAGTAATAAAATATTGGCAGCACATAGACAATAGAATTCGAAAATAAAACAATTTATGTTCCCTTGGAAATTATAAATTCCAGAGGCATTAGCGACCTTGTCACCATGTCTCTGAAATGGTCAAAAACAAAAAAATTGGGGGAAGGTGTGCTTTTTGATAGTTTTAAATACAGGCCAGGGATCCGCATAGGAAGTATTTTTTTTTATTTAGTTTCAAACTCTACGCAAAAATCGAAAACATTTGTTTTCTGTTCCAAACCTACTTTGTATGCAGGTGGAGTAATGGCCCAAACGAAAAAAACAAACAAAAACAGAATTAATGCACCTGATGACAAATCAAAACAAAAACAAAATGTTATTGGTCTCGAATTTAATTTTTCTTCGCTTTTTGTTGAGGTTTTCAATTTGATGGACTGAGTTGTTGCATTGATCTAATTGGCAATCGAGTTGTCAACGGTTGGCGCAGATTTATTATCTGGATTTTACGCCTGGCAGGGATGTCGACAAAAGATATAAAAACCCGGATTCGAGGGTAATCAAATAATTCCAAAAGTCGAAAAAAAAAGGAAACGTGGAAATTAATTCGTGAGGGATACACAATGAGAGAATGAAGAACTCTTAAAAATGATATTAAAATTATTTAAATGAATTGTTAGCAATCAAATTTAAAACAAATATTTGCTATAAAAAACTGGGGAATTAAATCAGATTATTTACAATATTTCTAAATGGCAGGTTTGTTAATTCCATTCAAATAAAGAAATTATATTTTCATCAAATTTTTCATAGCTTAAAACTCAATTAATATATAATTTTTTGAAGTGTAGGTTAAGGTTTAACATCCACATGCCATCCGTATCACACCACACTTTATCTTTAATCTAGGCGATCACTTCGTTATCTGCCTTATCCCCTGGCAACCCGTATCTGTATCTGTATCTGGCTCTGTATTTCGTATCTGTATCTGTCTCTGTGGTTATCTTTTTTTATCTCGTACTCAAGCCTCTGTGCCATTGCCCCCCCGTGCGAATCAAATCAAATTGAGGAAATTAGCATTTAGTGGCTGTGGCAAGTGGAACAACTGCGAGATACATTATGTATCTACAACATTTGTACATATGTCTAAACTGTTTGTTGCTACCTGACTACCATTATCTGGTTAATTGTTGTTGTTTGTAATGCGATGGGAAAGATTTGATTGTGTTTACTGCGGGGTGCCCAATGTGGTGCCCCCGAGGCGCCATTTAACGCTTTTGTTTTGGGTTTGTAATTACATCCATTTCTATATATGGGGGGACACTTAAACAATAGATTATATCTTCTGATCAATTCCAATAATGTGCAATTGCACGTGTGACCATTTGGAATGCAATTGGCTCATTTAAAAATCGCCTCACTGCACAAGTGGAGGTTGCATCACTTCATTAAATAGATTGCTGATCACTTACGTAGATCTCTACCTATTAGGCATTCCTGATGGATGCGAGATATATATTGCAGTCAGGAGTGGGGTGAGTAGATCTTAAATCACTCAAAGAGTAATAAATTTTAGAAAGACCATGTAAAATACTTTTAAGCCGGAAATAATGTAGTTTTCTGATCTTAACTAGGAGTAACAGTTATCAGATATGGTTTTTTCCATGCGTTTGTTTATAGTATTACATATAACCTTCCTAAAATGTTCCATGAAATTATAATGTTTCAAATTCAAGTAGAATAGTGCTTAATCCATTAAATATAATTTACCCAAAAAATGCCATTAAAAATCCCAACATGTGCACCGATAATTGCCCTGTTAGAGAGCATTTAAAATTTACAAATGACCAGCCAAAATGGAGGGTTCAGCCTTGGGGTTACATCGCGGCAAACAAGCCAGCAAACAATCGGTAGCCACGATCACGTAAAGTTACGTCAATGTCGCAGGCGATCGGTGTGATCGATTCAATAAGATATATACGACCAGGTACCCCCCCTCACAGGTAAAACGAGCCCACTTAGCATCTTCATTTGCATGCAACCCACCGCAAAGGCAAAGGCAGTAGCAGTAGCAGGAGGAGCTGAAACCCCAGCCCATGTCCATATGATGATCATGATGATTTACATATGCGATTGGCAGTTGGAGGGTTGAACCCTAAATAAGGCAGGTTCAGCTCGGTTCAGTACTTAGTCGGTGCGGTTCAATTAACCGGCATATCGGCAACTTGAACTTGACACAGTTCGCTTGGGGGAGTTTAGCAATCGAAAGGGTAATAATAGTTATAATAAATAAATCATAGGCAGTGAGGAGCAGAAGATATGGGGTAAAAATTATATAATCGTATAGCAGGGGAATATTTTTAAAAATTTGTTGAAGTGATATATAAAATCAAATCGTTGAAAAAAATACTATTTTCAATATTGTTGAATTATTATTATACCCAATTAGAGATATCTAATTAAAATATTAAATTTTCCAACAAGTTGACAAGTTGTAAATTTGTAAAATCAATAAATTCGTGTCATTATTATATAGATCACACCTACGGAGGTTCGGTGTTCGGTGACCTCTATGACTCTCCCTAGTTCCGCAAAATCTCAAATATTTGGATAACTATTTCTCACGGAATTTTCGTTTTCATCCTCCCCATACAGATAATGCCGGTGAAGCAGATAATGCAGCGGTGCAGGCCGACTCCCCTGTATGTGGTGCTGGTGCTATCCATCTGCTACTTTGTGCTCCAGCTGATCCTCAGCCACCTGACACATGCTCTCACCCTGCTGATGGCCTCCCATCACATGTTGTGCAACATTTTCGCACTCGGTGGATGCATCATGACAATTAAGGTAAGTGGAGCAACCCGATTTGCACTGAAATTAATTTTGGATAAAATGTGGAAAAAATGATCAATAATTTACATTTTATATTTGAGGTTTCTAATTTTAAATAGAAATGTTTAATTTATTTCACATAAATGTTGAATGAATAGGAATCGTTTAATATGAATTCAGAACTCAATAATATATTCTTATGGGTCAACATCTTCTTGGAATCTTTATGATTCTGGAATTTAAAATTCATGATTTGTTATCCATTGTTTGTGTTGAACTTTTCTCTGTGCATAATGGTTTATTTGGCCTGCTTGTTATTTTATTTTGGCCAGGAAACTGTCGCGTGCTGGTAGCAACTGCAAAACAGATGCTGGTGCATTGAACTTTGATTGCAAGCCACAAAAACACAACAGAAAATGTATCGAACGCATTCCAAACACCTTTTTATTTTGTGGCAAACAGGTTTCGTTTTCGATTTTTTCCGATAATTTATGGGGGAATATTTTTAAACGTGTATCTGCTTCCCTGGGAGTGGTTCTATCTCTGATAATTTAGGCCTCTTTGTTGAATTCAATACAATTGTTAGTTAGATGCCAAATCTTATTGGTAGATTGCTCTGCAATTGCTTATGGCAGGTGATATTATTTGTAGCGATTTCAAAGATACACTGCTCTTATTTTATTGTTTATTTTTTCTAAAATTAAATTATTGCAATTTTTTTATATTATTTTGCATGTTAATTTTAGTTTTATTAATAACCTTTATATTCAACGAATGGGGTTATTTTTGGATTAATATTTTCATTAATAATATAAACTAAAGTAAACCTATCTAATCAATGAAGTAGTTCGCTATCCATTTGAAATCTCTTTCCTAATTTCGACTGGCCATGCATTGATTTAAATTCAAGGTGAATACACAAACCAAAAACAAAGTGTCCGACTAAAAAATTTATGAGCCTCCCGACAAAGTTAAATATTTTATTACTGAATGAATGCAAATATCGTTGGCGCTGGGAAAGCGTGCCAAGCACGTTTCGCAAAAGACATAGACGAGGTCCAAAACCAAACAAGACTTGGCCAAAAAACCGCAAAAACTCAAAACACCAGAAATGGAAAGCCTCCAAAGAGTCGGGCTGTTGTTGTTGGGTTGTAGGTGTGGACGGTGGCGTTGATTTGAGTGGGCTGATTCCGAGCTTATATAATGGAGCAAGCGGAGCAGACTTTGTGGCCAGCGAAGCGTTTAAATACTTGCCAACCATTGTAGATGGGCCAATGCCAATTGTTATGATGTTTGGCTTAGAAAGCATGACGACAAATTAACTTTTCCACTGGATTCTATTTTTCGATCAACATAGGCACAAATCTGGTGACAATAGAATTTACAATAGTTTCTGCAAATTTAATTAGACATTCGTAAAAAGAAGTCTATAAATTGGATTCTTATATTATTACACATAGAATAACTATGATAAAAATTAAAAAGATTATTTACGCATAAACAATACAATTATTATAAAGGAACAGGAAAACATATAGTACATATTAATTTTTAACATTGCAATGTTTTGAAATTTATGCAAAAAAGTATAAAATGTAAACACTCTTTAAATGTCACAATTTTTAAATTGTACGTACTTTACTGTTTTAAGTTATTGTAATTATGATTTTAAATGTTAATCACTGTTTTCAAATTTTTAATTAAACCTTAAACTAAACATAAATATTATTTTAGTAAAGATATTGCGAAGATCAAGGAAGGATTTATTAAAACAAAACATTTATTTAGTCTACAATTTATAATATAAAAATTCTAATTTATTCAAATGTTTAATTTTATATTAATATTTATTTTCACCGCTCCTTGTAATCCTGCAGCACAGCAAACAAAAGACGGAAGCAAAGGACACTCCACCACCTCAGACCAAGACGAATGGCACTTCGGGAGTGATTGATGTCTTGACCGAAACGGAGGCCCAGACTAAGGCTAAGAGGGAGTGTCGGGAGGAGAAGCTGCGGAATACTTTTGGCTGGGCCAGGATCGACATCCTCACCATGCTCATAGTGTTCATTATCCTGGCCTCGTTATCCTTCTCGCTGGTGGTGGAGGCTCTCCAGACATTGGTTCACATCGATCACAAGGACACGATGCATCTGCCCATACCGGTAATGATGCTGGGCTTTGTTGGTCTTATCCTGAATGGATTCACGTATCTGTTAATCGGAGGCTACACCCTGCATCAGGGAAGTTTCCTCCATCTAACTCCGGGTGGCAATGTGGTCCTGGAACCTAGCATGTCCAGCAATGTGGATGTGTCCCTGACACCCATGCAAAGGCAGCTCAGCAAGTCGAGGAACGATCGACAGCTGCGGGAGGAGCTGGAGGCGGAAGTTGGAAGTGTTTACTTCGCCACCAAGCGCCAGGGAGCTGTGGAAATGCTGCGAGATGTCTCGAGCACGATATTTGTGATCGTTTGTGCGGCGATTGTGTATGTGGCGGAGGATGAGCAGCACACGGCCAAGTTTATTGATCCCGTCCTCTCCATTTTCTCCTGCGTCCTGCTGGTCACCCTGAGTTTTCCATACAGTAAGTTTAGAGCCAAATATATATTTGCTAGGAGTTATTTAATTAATTTAAAATAATTCCCAAAAAGTATGCAATATATTCTATAATATCTGTGGAGTTACGGGTATCCAATAGTTCTTTAACCCACTTCCTTGTTTATATATTAATGAAATAATTTTCATTTGCAGTGAAAGAATCCTGCCTGATCCTGCTGCAGACCATTCCCGGCTCCATCGACCTGGAGATCTTTGAGCGCACGCTGGTCACAAAGTTCCCGGAGATCATCAGCTACCATGATCTGCACATCTGGCAGTTGGCTGCCCACAGCTATGTTGCCACCATTCACATCCAGTTCCAGAACCCCAAACTCTATCTGAAGATCATCGATCAGGTGCGAATGTATTTCCATGAGCAGGGGATTGGAGCTGTGACCATCCAGCCGGAATTCTATCCCTCGACCAACAAGAATGCCTCCGCGTCGCTGGAATGCCTGATGCAATGTCAGTCGGCGGAGTGCTTAGAAAAGGTTTGCTGTCGGGATTCTCGCAACGATCTTCGCGAGATTTGCGATGCTCCGGATGGCAGGAAATCAGTTTCTCCACCCAAATGCACCGGCAATGGACACGATCATGGCCACGATCATGGCAGGAGTAAGTCCAAATCCTGTTCCGAACTCAGTACAGTGGTTGTGGTGGTGAAGCCGAAGGAGCTGAATGCCTCTCAGCTGCTAAAGGGAGAGGAGCAGGAAGCGGAGAAATCCACAACGGAAGACACGAGTTCATCTCTTACAGAAATGAAACCTGCCAAGGAGAGCATATCCAGCGAGAAGTAACGACAGAGATTCGTCTTCAATACGGAAGCTTAACGATTTTAGCTATTGTATAAGTTAGTTTACGAATTTGCCATATATATGTTGGAGCTGATTTTCTAAACGAGACGCTTAAATAGCTTTGGTTAGCAAAATGTTGTCACAGGAGCCGCCGGATTGTGTCTAAAAGATTATATTTTATACAATTTTTGACCTCCTGAGACACGAATGAAACTTAATTTTGCCCACCAGTATAGTTAGTTTAAATACCAATTGTTTTAAGTTACTTTTACTATATGTTTTCATGCATAAGACTACGAAAATTTACAACCGTGAAATTTTCGAAAAATATATATATGTATTTTACACGTCATTAGCTAAGCAGTTTGTTTTTCATTTAGCATTTAAATATTAAATATATATGTAAAAAAATATTTTGGATTATGCTTAGGAAGCTATTATCTTTTAAGCACACAGTCGGGGAACAATTAACAATTTCCATTGATATCAAACAGGTCAGGTTACGATAAGGCCGTACATTAGGTAAATACATTATTTGTGATTCACTGGGAATAGGAAGCCGGGCCCACTCCTCCCAGCAGATACTCCAAGGTGAAGAGCCGTATAATCAGCGCCAGGTTGTCCGTCGTCGCATAATCGATCACGCTCTCGTTATCGTCCGGCGTATGCCACACGGTGGGAAAGGGAACTGGAATTAGATGGAGTATGGGGACATCGCGCTGGAGGAAGGGTATGTGATCGTCCTCGATGAAGGCGGAGCGCATGGCCTGCGACTGAAAGTAGCGGGTGGGATCCCGCTGCGACACTCCACTGCTGGCATAGCGCTCAAGAAGCTCCAGCTTGGACAGACGCAGCTCCACGGACTGCAGGCGCATGTACCACGACTCCGTGTTGCCAAAGAAACTGTAGAAGGCGGGATCGGGAGCACCGAGAAGGTCCAGGAGTACCATCATATCAATGCGATCAAGTTTATTCTGGCCCTCCCACTTCTTGGCCAGATGTCGGGCGCCGTAAATGGAATCCTCGGGACCCCATTCTTTGAAGGCCTCCTCGCCATCGAAGAATAACAGCATCAAACTGAGTTTGCTGTCCCGGAACTGCTGCAGCTGCTCCTGGAGCACCTGGGCCAGGTTCAGGAGCATGGCGCAGGGCACTGCCGAGTCGGTGGCCCCCAAAAATTCCACACCCGGCATGTACTTGCTGTCGTAGTGGCAGGCGAGGACCAGAAATCTTTCCGCCTTCGGGTTCAGCGTGGCAATGATGTTGTGGAAGTGCAGGTTACCCTTTATAGGAGCTTTGTCATGGAAGCTGTCCAGCTCCACATTCCAGCCAAGATCTATGAGGCTTTTCTCGATAAATTTTCGGACTATGGTGTGATTTCCAGTGCCCACAACTCGAGGTATCAGTATCTTATTGATGACCTCTCTTAGATGCAGTTTATCCGACAGATTACTGTACTCCAGGAACTTGGACTCCGACAGCTGGCTGGGATTGTAGGAGGTCTGCAAAGGAAAAAGGGAAGTTTAGCAGAAAGTCAACAGCTGGCAGAGATAGAACATGGAGACCTGTGCTCGTCCCACCAGATTGTCGGTTAGGGACACCGAACCCTTCACCAGGGTGGACAGCAAAGCCGCCTGAACGCACAGCGTCCACATATTGGCTGGCACTCGTAGCAGCATGTTTAGCAAGACTGACTGGAGGCTACGTGGCTGCAATTACTCAGTGCGGATGAGGAAGTGTGCGGCACAAAGCAACAGGTGGTTCCGATCAATAGAACTACGGCAGGTGTCCCGCCCAGCTCAAGGACGTGCGTCTATGGCACGCTTTCGCAGCAGACTGCAGCCAGTTTTTAGGGAAGGTGCGGCGTTGCCTACGCCGACCAATAAATTCTCATTTTAATGCTTAAAGTTTGGGGGTACAAAAATGCGAGGGCTCTAAAAAACACAGAATACGATTCTGCTTGAACAGCTGTTGCGGCCATGCAAACAGGTGGCAACGCCATTAACAAACAGGTGGGCAGCCCTGTGATTTATTACCGTACATTCTTGAGCCCCAAGAACAACATAAACAATAGAATTAAATTCGTTATTTGAAAGATAATTCTGATTTTGAAATCGAAAGTTAACAAAATACTTGGGAAAGTTGTTTTGTAAAGCATTCTAGTTTTTAAAATTTTCAATGTCTTTTCAATGAGTACTATTCATTGGCAATACAAAACATATGTTTCGGTGTAAATTAAATGTAATATTGATTTATAGATTAAGAAATGTAATGCAATTTACGTTTCATTTTTTAGGCATTTTAGAAAATAAATTGTTAAATTTTCAATTTTTTATTGTTTAGTTGTGCGGAATAGAACTAAATTAATATTACAACATTTAAATGGAATGAAATGTTCCAAACACAAAACATTTAAAGGACACAAATTCAAAGAAATCGATGAACCGATTTGTACAGAAAACAAGTTGAAGTTATCCCTAAAACCCGTAACAATAACTTCAGCTTTGACATTTATTAATTATAGTACAATAAAGTTGAGTTAACCTTTGGGATATCCACTAGCTCAAAGCAGGCGCCCAGATTGTATATCTTTTTGCGTGGCTTTGGCAGCAGTTTCTTGACAGTCTCCATCAGGGAATAGTTCCGCAATAGCACACGCATTTTAACAATTAATGTCTTTTCGTTATTTTAATACAAATTATGCACACAAAACACTGGACAACACACACGTTGTTCGCCATGCGGTTATCGAAAAACTTATGCAATGGAAACGATTACACACGATTACAAACAACAGCTTTCTCTCCTCCCTCGCTGGTGTAAACATTCGTTTATGCGCTATGTACAGACTTAACTAAGAGAGTGTGTGTGTATGTGCGGGTGTGTGGAAATGGAAAACAGTCCTTCGGGTTGGAGCTTAGTCCTCCTTGGCGTCCTTGGAGCCATTCGCTCCGAAGTACGCCCGGTAGATATACACTCCCAGGGCAATGTGCAATGAGATGACGGCGCCCACGGCCGCAGAAATATTGACTTTAACCTCCGAAATGCTGAAGAAACGGTCCAGAATAAATCCTTTGAGTAGGAAGAACGTCAGCACGGGCAGGAATACGATCAGCATGCAGTAGAAAAGCACCGTCTTGAAGGAGCTGTAGTCCTGATAGTCCTGCAATTCAAAATAAACATTACTATTGGCCAGCCGGCAAAGTGGAGGGCTCCATGGATATGGTTTACGTGTGATTGCTGGCGGGACTGCTTGGTTGCTCCTCCGTTGCCTCCTCCTCCTCCTGCGCTCTTCTTGGTCTTGCTCGTCATTTTGCTAGCTAACTCGGTCCGGGTTTAATTCAATTTATTGCCAAGTTTCAGTTTCAATTTCTCGTTTTGCTTTGACCGGCCATTCGGTTATCAGAAATACTTTTGACAAATCACAAATCACATGATAAAATTGTGAGACCGTTTTAGTGTTGGCTAATATACTAAAACTAAATACTAATATACCATAACTAGGGATTTTTTAACGGTAACAGAAATTACCTGAAATAATCCTTGTGATTATTTTTATTTTGTAAAATATTTAATAGCGAAGTATTTTTAATACTTTGCATAATATTTCTTACTAAAATAATACTTTGATGTTCTTCTATATCATAATTTAAAGCCCCCTCTGAACCTTTAACATTATTATACAAATTTATATTAAATATAGTTTACAACATTTTGAGTTACTCAACTTTATTAATTTGTATTTCGCTAAAATTTATAGAAATTAAAAATGGTTTGAAACATTTTGAGCTACTCACCATTATTATTATTTTGACCTCTGCTGTGCCAGTACAGTATATTCTAGTATTTTTCTGGTGAGTCCCTTAGCATATTGCGTCACCCAGCGAACGGTCACACGGAAGCGAAAGGAAAACAAAGCAAACGCGACGGAGACGCGAATCAAAGCGCACGCGGCAAAATGTAAAAACTCGCTTATTGGTTTATTTTTAAACAGTTGCCGTCATCGCCGCATCAACAGCCAGAGCAAAAAGCAAAAGCCACAGCGCACTGGCATTTCGATTCCGATTCCGATTGCTTGCGTGTGTTAATTAAATTTATTTCAGCCATTGCCGTTGCGCGTATTGTATACTCGTATATTCGGCGGTTAGCAATTAACCGAATACAGAAATCTATAGCAAACAAGCTGCAGTTTGCCGCCCGATCGCGTACAGTTGAGACGTCGCATTTTCAGAGGAAATTTCCACGATGGTCTTGACGAACTTCGAGTGCTGGGCACATGGTGATCCAACGGCTGCAGAGGCTGGCAATTTTGAATCGGGTGGCTTCCGTCCCGCCATGGATCCCTTCAATCCACGTGCTGTCATCCATCGGTCGAGTGCATTTAACCAAGATGCCATTGCAGATGCCAACAACAACAACAACAATAATAACAACATTGAAAGCAGTCATCTGAATGGGCCATCGATGCAGGAAATCGTAATGCCCATGGAGATGCGTTGCAAGAAGCGTTTGAATCCCAGCGATCCTGCCAGCCGGGA
The DNA here is from genome assembly GCA_021224005.1 of Drosophila setifemur. NCBI lineage: Eukaryota > Metazoa > Arthropoda > Insecta > Diptera > Drosophilidae > Drosophila > Drosophila setifemur. Next base: position 19,556,305 of record JAJJHY010008789.1, read on the forward strand.
TGCGGATGTGGAGCATCCGATGTTCACCAAGCGCTGTCGCTACGACGATGTGGATTTGGCTGCCCAGTATTGTAATGGTAGGTACTATTGCGGGGATTTTCCAATATTTGAGAGGGGATCACGTTTTAGATTATAAAAAATCGAAAATTAATCAAATTTTTTCATTTATACCCTGTAAATTATTGTATTCAATTGCAGGGGGATATTACCATTTTGATAGTATACATATGTAAAATTGTATTAATTTCAAATCCCATATTATATCCCAAAGATTTCCGAGGAAATATCAGTTAAAGTAAAGACAATTTGATTGGTTCCATTTTTGCAGGGTATTAAAACGTTGATTATCCCTTTCATTAGCTCCCAAAATCGAGTATACTAATTTTTATTGTTTTGTTTTAATTGGATTTTTCGCAAATAAAGCATTATTTGTATTTTACTTATATTTATTTGCAAATAAAGCATGTAAATGTGAAAGAGAAGGCACGTTCCGGGATTCGTTTTCAAGCATTTCATCTAGATCTCTATTGCATAGTTTCATTAATGCAACAATATCCATCATCCAATTTGAATAAAATTATTGTAATTTTTTAATCGCACAAAATGAATGTAAAAACCGGAACATGTGCATTACTTTTTGCTGTAATTTTGAATTGTTAATCATTTGGCCTTGAGCTGTTTTTTCGCCGCACATTTAATTGGCGTTGCGTGAAAAGTGTCGTAAAAAATTAGTAGTCTTTCAAAATTGTGTGACCTCCAGGGAGGCCTAGTTCGTTTCCTCCTGCCCGTGGGGCCTGTGACCCACGGTTATCAGTACCCATTTATTTAGTGCGATTTCTGATATCGCCGACATATAGAAAGCACCGCGCACTCAAGACACACAAGATAAGCACTTGACAGTCGCTTAATTTAAGCAAAAGCAAAAGCAAACCGGCTTTTCAGTCGCATTATCTTGCCTGTGCTTGCTTAGCTTTTGGTTTTAGGGTTTGCAGGGGGGTTTTCGTGTTTTTTGGGGAGCTGTAGGAGGTCAGCCAATGTGTTGCAATTTTACTTTAGCCCTGCGAGTTGGTATAATGTGATATATCTGCCATCGTAAAAATCGTTTTAGCAAAGCCAAACAATGGGAAGGAGGCAGTGAGTGGGTGGAAAGCCAAGAAATGTGTGTATATCAAACAAGTACGAATCAATATCTATACTGTAGCAGAGGGTATTAGAGGTTAGATACATTTTTATTTGCGTTTTAAATCGGTATTGATATTTTATGAATACGCGTTTTTAAAATAATATATATGTGTTCATATCAAAGCAACTTTTTAGGTGCATGTTTATTAACGATTCAAATTGGCATCGATATTAAATGAATGCGTGATTTTAAGTAATAGATATTTATTCATATCAAACCTACTTTTTTTGATTGCAAATTTAAAATGTATGTTAAGACAACCATAATAAAAAATAAATTATATATACCAAGAAATAATGTAATTTAAAGTTTACCATCTTCACTGTTCCACTGCTGAGCTTTTCCTTGAACATTTTTCAATTTAATAGTAATGTGGAAGTAGTAACCCACATTTGAATTGTTCAGTTACCTTATCAACACCGCAAACAGAAATAAAAAACTGAAAAAAAAACCGGAGATAAGAAATGACAACAGCAACGCGCAACTGCTCTGCCAGCGTCGCTGTCTCGGTTATAAATAAACGATCGGTAATTGGGGCAACTATCAGCCACATCAATATCGATGCGGTGTCAACGTGTTGCGCATGCATTGCCCCTGATTTAGTGCACTAATCGGTTTCTCTGATTTGAACTCACCTTGCAGATTTCTTTTCACTGCCTGCCACACAAATAATTGGAACGCAGGCCTGCTTGATGGACTACGAGATGCAGGCCAACGGCGGGGCAATGATGATGGAAGCAGACCCGACACAACAGCAACATCCACATCATCATCATCAAGAGCAGCAACAGCAGCAGCATCTCCAACAGCAACAACAACAACAGCAGCAGCAGCAGCAACATCAACGCATTCATCAGCTTTATCAAGGTCATTTGCATCGCGCTAACCGTGATGTGAGTCGTTGCATGATGTCGCACATGATTTAGAGACTATATATGCTCGTATATTTCAAAAAATATATATCATTCAAATTGTATATAACACTAATGAAATTGTACTCCCACTCAAAAAGCAAGAAACACATGCAACAGTTCACCGAGCGACGCGTCTCTCTTAATTGCAACAACAAATTTCCAAATTACTCATATTTTGAAATGCAATGAAAGTACTTAACGCAAACCAAAAATTTCAAAGGAGATGTGTAATATTCACAAGAAGCAAATGAATCAATCAATATTAAACCTACATTGTACCAACGCAACCAAGCTAACTCAAATGAAATGTGCATTAAGATCATTTCAATCCATGTACTTAATTACCTAAAAGCAATGGAATAATTGCAATCAGATATATACAGAAGCAATATAAACTTAAGTAAAATGTTAACTCAGCTTGTAATTGATTGCTTAGACCCTTCACAAAGTGTTGGATATGCATATTTACATACAAAATTCACTTGTAAATTCTTGAAGTGAATTCTCTTTTTCTTTATAAATAAGCTGTACATTAATTTTAAGTACTAACACCATAAGTTCAAAATGGCATCTAAATAATATTCATATTAAATGATTTTTTATTAAGATCCGAAAACCTGGTAATTTCCTAAAAACCTTTCTTTTTTTTAAATACGATTAACACATTTTGTATAAACAAACCATAAATGTTGTGTGAAGATCAAATTGTGCACAAAATCTTAGATAATTAAAAACGATTATACAGTTTTTGTATTGAAATTAATTCCTGAAATCTAATGAAATTACTTATATACTTCAGAAATAATATGTTTTATATTTCAAGTATTATATGTGTATCAACTGAAACCTGAATAAAACACTTTGTGAAAGATCTAGACAACCGACCCAACAAATAGCAAAGGCAACAAAAATAAATTCAAAAACTGATAGTCAAACTCTCTCCACTCTCTGTTCGTTTACAGAATCCGCAGAGCAACAACAAAAGCCTCCGCCAGCGAATAACAAGTCAAGGGATACCCTTGATCCTTGCCAGAAAATCCATTTAAATGCCAAAGCTGGTGAATCTGAGGCGGCAGACTTGTTTATAGGCACGCATGGCGGTTGTCTGCATCACTTCCGTGGGCTGAGCGGCACGGAGCTAGAGGAGTCTGATATCTAATATCGGTTGTCTGTAGCCTAAGCGTAACTTCAACCAAGCATTGTAAATCCTAACTTTAGTAGTTAATGTAAGCTCTCGCATATCCGCAACATGAAGGTGCTTAGTCTTAGTATTTGAATTCTAATAAAAGCCAGAAGCTATAATTGTGCAGCTTGAAATAAGTGGTGTAAATTATGGGAGATTGAGGTAGAACCATATTTTGTTTGTAAATTTCCAAAATCTCTTGCTATATTTGCAGAAATTAAATTGTATATGGTGTTTGTGTGTGTTTTAGGTATTCTCTAGATAAATGCTGCGTTAAATGCAATTGAATTTCTGTACTTAGAATACTAGATGCGGCTGTGTCCACTCGATGCCATCTCCAGCTCAGATCTTCAGGGTCTGCTGCTGCTGGTTGTGTACGTTAATGTAGTTCTCCTGCACGTCCTTCACCATAAAGTTGACCAGGTTGTCCAGGTCGTACTTGTGCTGCCAGTGCCAGTCGTTCCTCGCATCCGAGTCATCGAAGACTTGTGGCCATGAATCCGCAATCAGCTGGCGACTGTCTGGCCGGTAGGTAATATGCAAATTGGGCACGTGGTGGCTAAGTTTGTCGAAGAGCTCCTCGGGCGTAAAGGACATGGCGGTGACGTTGTAAACACGACGCTTCAGCTGGTCATTGGGAGCCCGCATGAATTCCAGGAGAGCTCTGGGAATGCATAATCAGAATATATGCATAAATAAATATTTAAAATATTAACTTAGAAAACTTTGTAAAACACTTGAACTTACCGCAAACAATCCTCAATGTACATCATGGGAAGACGTGTGTCGGGTTGCAGGTAGCAGGTGTATTTGCCATGTCGCAGTGCCTCGTGGAAAACAGCAACAGCATAATCTGAATAATTATTTAATATAATTGTTGTAGATTTTATTTTAATCAATAAAAAGAAATTATGTATACATAAGGCCAGAATCTTTATTACAAATCTCTTTACTAATTTAATCCATATAAATTAAATTTCCCCATTACCAGAATCTTAATTTTAAATCTTAATAATTTAATAATTAAAAAAAAAATTGATTTTAATATTGAATTGTCATACATAATTCATTTCAAGGTTATTTTAATTTGACTAAAAGTATGCAACAACTCATTGAAATCTGACAGTCTTAATTCAACATTTTAAAGCGTTAATTTTAGTCTAAAATCTAATAAATTTTTTTGCAAAAAAATTAACTTCATATTATAATTTGTTTGTGTTTAACTGAAACGTATACGTAATTTTACTATCAAATTACGTATACGACATGCTTAGTTAAGCACTCGAAGAAAACATTCCTAATGCTTTCCGTAATTATAAGAAAGTTTTTCTGCAAATCACGAGCATTTTAAGTGAGTTAATGGGTCAGCAGACTTACCCCCCCGAAAACCTAATAAATCAAATCAGACAACCAAGTATCTAGATACATTAACTATGCCCATTGTCATGCTCTTTGATTACCATAAACTATCAACAATTGAGGCATTTTATGATGCGAAATTGGATTAAATAAAGCTTGAAATTCGCTTGACGACACAGTTTTAAAAACTGGGGGAAAGTAACTTAACTCTGGAGATCTGGTATCTTGCAGATACACGTCATTTCCTACCTGTGGTGCCACCGCCGGGCGGATCGCTGGAAATAACTCCCGGGAAGCGCAAACATCTGAAGTCCAGACCAAACTTATGATAATAATATTCGCCAATTAGCTCGGCATGCACCTTGGAAACGCCATAAATGGTTCGCGGACGTTGAATCTGGCCAACAAAAAATAGCGAAACAAAATATCGAACAAACTTTTGGGTTGAAATTCAGATGGGATTCATACCGTCACATTGGGTGTGGGATTGCGAGGACTGTCGGGACCGAAGGCTCCAATCGTGCTTGGCACAAAGATACGCAGCTTGTACTGCTTGGCCAACTCAATGACATTGTGCACTCCCTCGATGTTGACCCTGCAAAAGATGCAAATATATATATGAGTTTATAAAAATTAAAGTCAGAAAAAATTATTCACTTAAGAAAATATTGCACTCATTTCAAGGAATCAACTTTCTCAATATTGTGTCATTATTCTCGTTAAAACTTTAATAATTTGATTGGTTGAGATATATTAAATTTAAATTTTCCGGCAATGAAGTTTATTAAGTGAATAATCTTATAATGTATATCCACCAATTTATAATATAATAAATATCAACAAATTTAATAATTATAATGGAGGCACTTTCTAATATATGAATTAAATTATAATTTTCTTTTAATAAAGTGTATTAAGTACACAAAAAATTAATAATTGCAAATGAGACCCTTTTAAAAATA
>JAJJHY010008789.1:19561948-19574887 GCA_021224005.1 Drosophila setifemur
TTAATAGTATTTAAAAATGTTTAATTTAATTTTAAACCTTTACTGCACCATTTTATATCTCCGAAAAATGTTTTAAATTAATATATTTATTTTTTGAGTATCATAAGTATCTGGGATCCACTAACCTCACTGCAAGTGGTACATTCTGCTCCCCCACGGCACTGAGCAAAGCAGAGAAGTGGATGAGCCAGTCGATGCGATGGTCGACCACGATCTTCTGCAGACCCTTGAAGTCCAGGATGTCGGCAAAGATGTACGGCCCGTTCTCCAGCACCGCTTGGCTTGGTTTAATGATGTCGGTGAGGATTACGTTGTGTTCACCATATTGCGATCTCAAGAGCTTGGCACACTCGATGCCCAACTGGCCCAGGCCACCTACAAAAATGTTTTAATTATAATAATTCCCCCATTTAGTTGTTGGATAGTAGAACAGCTGCTTTTGGCTGAACGGCCTTGAACGCGGACATATATCATGCGGACATATATCACGCCAGATAAATTTAGACCAGACACGTGGCGACAACGTCGACTGACCTGTGATGAGAATCTTGGGCGGCCTGCCCTGGGCTGGGACCTGGTGGACACCTCTCCGATGTGGGGCAAAACTAGCCACTGGAGCTAATCGCGGAACGGAAATAGCCGCGGGATTCTGGACGGAGGCCAGGGTTAGGCTGGCGAGGCATTTGCGAAGCATTTTCACCGGACTCGTTTCGCGATTTTTTGTGATTTCTGAAATTCCAACGAACGCCAAGCGACACAGCGCTCCGAGTGACGGTTTTCAACTGATTTCGAAATTTGCGAAATATTTTTCACGAAGCGCTCAGAATTACATACCGCCTAATTTCCGCTATATGTTTTCCTCGCATATCGCGTGAGCACTCGGATCCCGTCGGCTGGCGGCATCTACAAGTTCGTTTCATTATTTAGTTAGGGAGCTGAGCTAGTTGGCAGCCAGTCAAATTCCAATGGAGCTGGGTAGGATTGCAGGGGGAATCGGGAGGAATCTGGGGGGGAAATATTGTCGCCATGGCGCACTGATTTTGTTTGGGGGGGAAGAAGGCATCCCACGGACCACCACTCCGTAGTCAGTGATTCAATAATAAAAACGAAAGCGAACGAAATGGAGGAGGCCTGGCAATTGACAACAACAACAAGGCGCTTCAGCTGGATGGATGGGTTTCCTTTTGCGGTGGCCTGAAATAATTCAAATACTATATATCGCACATATGTATATAGTAGCGTGTGGGTAATGTTGTTATGCAAGCGCAATTACTCAATTACAGGGTGATCCGAAGGCAGGCCCCTTTTTTTAGGGGGTGGGTCTCAATGATTCTATTTATCAAAAAAGTATCTACGAGGATTGCGAATTTTACAGCGGAAAGATTAATTCCTCTAATGGATTAATTGATTAAATTAACTTCGCTCTTTTAATCAAATTAAATTATTCAATGATGTATTTAAATTCCCATTAAAAAAATCATTCATAAATTTCTCTAAAATTTGATCATCTTATTGATAGTTGAGGCATTTTAATATATGAACAAAATATAAAATATTTGGTTGCAAAATTTTTAACTTCCTTTAAAAAACTTAGTGAACAGCCTGGGAACATGGAATATATCTATATCCCCATCATAATTTTAAATCAAAATAAATGTGCGCTTTTTTGATCAAATTAACCTTGGGTTCAAAATTCAATTTCATTAGCACCATTAGGATCCAGACCTAACTTAATCCGATTTAAAATCGGGCACGTGTAGTGCTCAGATAGTGAATGATAGTGCATTTCAGATGACTGAGTGTGATTCTTCCGTCTGGGCTTATCATCGACTGGGGGGCACAAAACTATACATAGGTAGTGCTTTTGATGGGTAATGCATATATATATGCATATATTTATAGCATTCACTCAACTGCATGACGTACGTTGTGGGTATTGCATAAAGCAAATCCAGTCAATATTGTGCACATAGGACTAAAAATATTATTATTTGTTTGCCAAGAGAAAAACACAATAACAAAAATACTAGCTGACAATTTCACTTTTCCTTGGTGCATAAAGCTTATTTAAAATCAAATTATATTGAGAATGAATAGTGACTTTTTGTGAAGGGAAATGAAAGGGAAAAGTGTCTTTAAAAATATATTCTTGGAATATATACAAATATATTTATATAATTTATTTAATCCTGTACCAATTGATAATATCGAAAGGTTGAATTATTTTCAAATTTAATTTTAATACAAATACAAGTCATTAAGTAAATGCGAAAAGGAGCAATACAAATTAAATTGTATAAAAAATAATATAAAACATCTTAATAACCCAATCAAGAAATAAATCTACTGGCAATACAATTTTAAAATAAATCTTATAGTTTTAAGAAAATCTGTCATAAAATTTTGGTAATTGCTAAAAATGCCGATTGTGATTGAAATGTGTAAATTAATTTAATTCCCCCATGGCCTTCATTTGTCGCAGCGATTTCCTTCCATAATTCTGATAATTTCACTTGCAATTTCATTATAATGCTGTTTAGAAAAACAACTCCCAGCTTCGACTGCCTCGGGGGTAGGGCAACCTCTGATCTGTGGTCACAGATCGCCTCACCTGCGCTCCACAATTGCCATCCACTGGGGAGTCAGCCAAGTGTGGCGCCTCCGATGTGGAATCCAACTACCAACTAACAACTGCCATGTGCCACTGGCAGGAAGCTCGCTCCGTCTTTTGTTGGTAGAAATCTTGGGTAATCCGCTGGGCTGTAACATTATTCAAGAAACAGTTTTCGCGTGAATTCCAAACGCGACGGTTCGTCTGAAGAAAATTCGGGAAAACTCGCCGACTTCAAATTAAATTAAATTAAAACGCCCAAAAAGAAAAGCAAGAGTGCGTTTGAAAGTGAAGTGAAGGAAATATAAAAATTGTTCTCCTTAAAAAAATAAATAAATGAAGTCACTGGTGTTTAAATAAAGTGAATCTCTGGATAAATAATAGGGCTCTACCCTTAAAATTTTTGGATATATTTTTAATATAGTAAGTTGAATATATTTTTAGTTTGATGAGGTTTAAGGAGAACTTCTACTATATGTACATTAGGAAATAAGTTTTCCGAAATAATCGATTTATGATTTGGAAATTATTAACGTCTTAAATTTTAGAGATAGAAAACATAGATATTATTTCTCATTTATTTATTTTCTAAAGTACTAAAAATAGACAATGCAAGAAAATGCTTTCTTATAAAATTAATTTTTTTTTAAATATGGCAAAAACCGAATGATCGCGTACTTGAATAAAGTATTTTTATGTAAACTGTAAGGATAAAATGTGGCAAATATTGATGAAAAAATAAAATTATATAGTAATGTTTAGGGAAAAGTTGAATTCATATTTTATGTTTTCAATTCAGTTCAGCTTTCATCGCAATTCATTCAATCTATCTAGCTCCTCACCCACATCTATATTTTGTATCTTAAGAACCGTTTGCCGTAGAATTAAACAGTTACTTAATTAGGGAAGCGTTGAGAAGAGGAGAGGGGAGAGGGTAGGGGGTCTGAATAGAAATCAGAGCAGGTGAAATTGTCGCAAAAGATAGGAAAAAGGGGGCGGGGACTTCACTTAGTGTGACTCCAAGGCGTGCAATGCAGGCCCAAAGCTGTCAAAGAAATTACACAGAGCTACAGAGACAGGTACGCGTACAGTATAGGTGCAGATACAGATACAGATACATGTACGGGTAGAGATACAAGTAGAGCTGAGCTACCACCACAGCTGCAGATACAGATACTTGGAGCCGAACAATGATGAAAACGACAATAATTTCAAGGTTCGTTTGATGTAAACTCCGCTGCGCATGCGTAGAAACGTCGGCACACGGCAGAAGATAATGCCGAAAAAACCGAAGCTGAATCGGCGGTTAGCGTTTCACTCTATGCGAATGCTTTGCAGCTGCTTCTTATATTTCTCTTCTCTATTTTTTTTCGATTTTTTTTTTGTTTTGTTAAATGATTACAAAATTTTCGTTGAAAAGCCATGTTACGCTTCTCGGCGCAAAGAGTTTCTTTTTTTTCGAGCTTCGCCGTTGCGCAGTTGCATGAGATGGCGTTGGTGGTGGGTGGATGGATGTCTATACACCACATATGTGTCTATAGTTTTTGTTATAGTTATAGCCATGCCACGGAAAGGTATAATATCTGAGGGGCTATTGCACAAGAGCGCCCGTTCGACTTCCTGTCAAACAAAGACTGGCGTTTATGAGGCGTTAGAAGTGGACTTGGAGATCAAAATATTAATGAATTGTATAACTCCAAAGACACATAAAAAACATATATAATTAACTAAATATTTCCTGATTTTTTTGCTAAAGCATTTAATCAATTAAGAGTACACCTGTTACCCACTTCAAGCAAATCTAATCAGAAGCCACAAACGATTTGGGAAGATTTAATAAACCCATTCGAACTCATTTAAACTCATCGATTATTTCGATTAACAAGTATTATTATTAATAACTATAGCCAGTGAATTCAAAACAAAGGCCAGACAGTTGAGGGATTGATTAATAACTGACCATTGAACAAAAGTTTGGAATCCGTATCTAATCAGTGGAAGCCCCTCAATCCCCAATAAATTCAAATGAATCTCCCAATCATAAAAATCTACACTGAGACATGCACATTTTTTCATTATGAACTGCACTGTTTGGAAATGTTTTCCAATTGAGGAAAAAAACATGAATTGATAAAAAACAAGAAAGAAAATAAATTAAATTCCCATCGATAAGATAACAAGCTCAAATATATGATCTTCAAATTCAATACCACATTTTTCATTGAGCAAGGAAAATATCTCCTGAAATCAGGCCCAAATAAAATGGTGGAAATTTGCAGTTCAAGTGAATTTATTGGGTAAGTTCTCTACTTTCCCTCGTAGGAGTTGATGCGATCGATGACCACGTCGTTGACCAGCTCCTTCATGTTGTGGGCAATAATAAAGTCCAGATGGTTGAAGCTCTGCACGGGCACACGATAGTCCTCCGTCAGGTGGGTCATCTCCGAGGCCAGAGTGTCCACATCCTGGGGTCCGCAGAGGGCGTCATTGAAGCTGGAGTACAAATGAACGGGGGCGGTGATCAGGCTGAGGTCGTAGTCCGGGGGCAGATCCTGGCCATAAAGCTCATTGTTCTTCTTGGTGCCCCAATCGTACTGACGGAACTTGTGCGATGTGTACAGCTGCAGGAAGTGGATGCCCTGGTTGCTGGAGGAGCCACCGGGATGGGTCTCGATCAGAACACTCATGGCGCTCTGGAAGATCGGAATTAGTTTATTAATATTACAAACAATGAATCAAAATTTCCAACTTACCGCATTGGAATTCTCGTAGCCACCGTTGGCCATCATGATGAAGGCGTTCCTGCAGATGGCGTCCGACAGATGGCAAGCGTTGTCCACCACCCGGTTGAGGAGGTTATTGTGCGGAATCAGCTCTGCGTCCTGCATAAACTGGTTCCAAATGTTACCGGGAGTGCCCACCAGCGAGGACAAGGGCTCGAAGATGAAGGACCTGCCGTGCTCGAAGAAGGCACAAGGGGCCAGCATATGTCCAGACCGGATCTTAGAATTGTAAATGGGGCGCGTGGTTGTGAGTGCCAAAAAGATCGTAGTGCCCTGCGAGTGTCCGACGTAGTCGACCTTCGAGAAGTCAGTTTCGTCGATGATATAGTCGATCATGGCGGCCAGATCGATGGTTCCGATCTCGTGCCAGTCAAAGTGCCAGAACTGGTGGCTGTTCAGCGAGATGAAGTTGTTCTCCCGGGAGTAGATATTACCCCGAGCATTGCCAAGCCAAACATCGTAACCGGCATCGGCCAGGAGGTAGGCCAGGGAGTTGTCCGGTCCGGAGCACAGCCAGCAGTCCGAGTTGCTGAAGAGTCCGTGCATCAGCAGCACCGGCGAACGCTTCTCGTTCTGGTTCTTCAGCTTGTGGGAGTAGGGGATGCGGAAGAGGGTCAACACATAGCCGTCCTCGGTGACCAACTCGTGGGTCTCCGCGGGGTAACCATGGGAACGGATCCTCGCATCCGACTTCACGATCTCACTCAGACAGTACTCGGACTTCTCGGCCTGGGCTAGGCCCGCCACCAAACAGAACAGTAAGGCGAAGACGATGTTCCTCATGTTGTGGGATGGGATTTCGATTGAGTTTGTTAACCAACTGGCCGTGGGGCCTGTCTTATATAGCCGGGTCTTATCGGGCAGGTCGAAACCCACTCGCAGCTATTTTGATTTATGGAGATACCCTTGTCAGACACACTCGAAAATAAAAGGTGTTTAAAGTTGGGGATCATGTTTTGAATTGAAGTATATATAAATGGATGATTTTAAAAAATATATATATTATCAAAACTACAGAATATATTCTGAACAAATATAGGAATCTCTGTATACGAAATGCTTTTCATTTGTATTTAAAACAAAAGGATTTCATAAAGTTTAATTATAACATTGCCAAAAATCATTTAAAAATATAATAAATTTTTAAAAAGCAATAAATTTATATTTATTATTTTATTTACTAATAACTAATAATATTTTGAGTGCTGGAACGTCCCGCAATCTCAGGTAGCGAGCACCTGGCCGACTCTTGATAGGAAACTTTGCCCCACGAGGGGGTCTTGTCTGGGGTTCGGCGGAACTCGCGGCTCTGTAATAAAACATAATTTATTTTTAATTCAATCTATTCCCGCGCCTAATCTGAATAATATACGATATGAGGATTTCGGCAAACACAAGTGTTCAAATGACGTTTGTTTTCCCGGTTTTTGCGAATTGCTGCATTCTATTCCTGACTATTCGAGTCATAAATTAGTCATTTCTTTTTTATTTTATTGAAATAGGAAAACTGCGTAATTTATTAAAATCTTATGAAATTCTTAAAATTATTAATATCTTCAATTGTAATAGCAATGGAAATTTAAAATCTCCTTAATTTAAATACACTTATATAATGAAATTCTTTAAATTAACATTATATTTTCTTGTTATTAAATAATTTGAATTCTTTTCTAGCTATGAGCCAAGTTGGCCATATTCTGCCTGATCCATCTGCCCAACCTATGCTGTAGCATCCTGCCTCGATAATGCTGCTCATCCTTCTCCTTCTTTGTTTGGGATTCAACCTCATCGCATCCGAAAGTTGTCCTCCATCGCAGGCCATTTTGCCCTGTCGCTGTTCATTAAGAGGAAAGGAAATCCAAATATGGTGAGTATATGCAATGCGTATACGTAATATTTCCAATAAGAAAAAATAATATATGGATTTTTTGAATATTATGAATTCAAATAAATATATATTTAATTACATTTAAAAATGTATTTTAATGTCTACTAATATACATTTTCATTATTTCAAGGCAGATAAATAATATATTGCAGATTATTATTAGAAGTTTATAATTAAATTTGTTTGTATATTAATTAATAATGTTGTTCCCTCCAGGTGCTCGCACAGCAATCTGCCGCAGATCATGGATGGCCTGAAGGCCGTGGAGAGGAACATTAAAGGTAGGATCGATGAGTTGGTGCTGGAGAACAACCAGTTGCCGGCGCTACCAGGACGCTTCTTTGGTAGCCTGCAGATTGTCCGGCTGATGCTCCGGCACAACAGCATCGAGCGGGTGTCCAATGGCTGGCTCAATGAACTGGAAAACGGTCTGGTGGAGATCTTTGTGGTTGAGCCTCAGCTGCGCAGCATTCCGGCAGAGAGCCTGAATGGAATGATCAACATGCTGGCCATCACCATCCAGAGTGATGAACTGAAGCACCTGCCGGACTTCTCCGGCCTGCTTAGTCTCACCTATTTAAGTGTCCAAACGGGGGCGTTGCAGGAGCTGCCCTCTCATCTCTTCCGGCACCTGCCCAAGCTCCAGCACATTCACATCACGGGCGGATCGGGTTTCACCCGCCTGGAGGCGGGACTCTTCGATGGTTTGATCTCGCTAAAGAACCTGGATCTCTCGCACAATGGTTTGAATTGGATTCATCTGCGTGCCTTGTCCAGGTTACCCAACTTGGTCAGCCTGAAGTTGTCCTACAACCAGATCAGCGATGTGGGCATGGTGGGACGTATTGTTAAGGATCTGGAGCACCTGAAGAAACTTCGGCTGGACCACAATCTCATATCGGTGATTGAGGATGGCTCCTTTGTGGATCTGCCGAATCTCTCGGAGTTGCACTTGAATGACAATCGGATCACGGAGCTTCAGTATGGAGCCTTCCTGAGAACTCCTCAACTTAAGACAATCTACCTGCAGAACAATCTCATCCGGCGGATACATCCGGAGTCGCTCCTCCAATCGAGTGGGAGTGGTGTGGAGGCGGTTCACATTTACAACAATGAGATTGGTCATGTGGAGGCTCTGAGGGCTTTGCTGGATTCTTTGCCCACCCTGCGTTACCTGGACATGAGTAACAACCTCCTGAGCGAGTTGCCCTATGGTGCTCTGAGGGGTCATGGTACCCTGGAGCAACTGCATCTGAATCACAATCAACTCCGGCTCATTGAAAGAGATGCTTTGATGACGATGCCCGCCTTGAGGGAGCTGCGAATCCGGAATAATAGTTTGTCCTCGGATTTACCATTACCCTTTTGGAATCTTCCGGGGCTGAAGGGTCTGGATCTGGCGCAGAATCATTTCGACCGGGTGGACTCCCAACTGCTGGCGGGGCTTCCCTCTCTCCGGCGATTGGATCTCAGCGAGAATGGACTCACCGAATTGGCGCCCAATAGTTTCCGGCACAATCCCCTCCTGGAAACCCTCAACATTTCCTCCAATGAGCTGACCAAAATCCACTCCTCTACTTTGATTCACCTGGAGCGGCTCTTCGAAGTGGATGCCAGTTATAACCAACTGAGAGCTGTCATAGGAGGACTCCCCCGGATTGTGGAGCGAATCTCGTTGAAGGGCAACCAAATTTCTTCCCTTCCAGCATCTGCCAGTAAGGATCTGCAGTTGCCCAATTTGCGAATGCTGGATCTTAGCCAGAATCGGATAGAACAGCTCCCCAGGCATGGTTTCCAAGGAGCCAAAGATCTGAGGGTCCTGAGCCTGGCTCAAAATCAACTCCGCCAGTTGGAGGACACATCGTTTATAGGGATCCAGCGACTGGAGCTGCTGCATCTTCAGGAAAACCAACTGAACGATGCGGATGAGCGAACTCTGCTGCCCCTAGCGGAGCTGAGGAATCTGAATCTTCAGTCCAACAAACTGGAGTCCGTCACCGATAATCTCTTCTCCAACAACAGCCGGCTGGAGCAGTTGGATCTCTCCAGGAATTTGATTCGCAGCATCTCACCCACTGCCTTCGATAGCCAGAGATCCCTGGAGTATCTGGATCTCTCGGGGAATGCCCTCCTCGATATATCCGTGGGATTGGGCAACCTGCACAATCTGCGCGACATTGATCTCAGCTACAATCAGATCTCCCGCGTCCAAACCGATGTGATCGGAGGCTGGAGGAATGTGGTGGAGATTCGCTTGTCGAACAACCTCATCGTGGAACTCCAGCAGGGAACCTTCCGGAATCTTCCGAAGCTTCAGTACCTCGATCTCAGCAGCAATGAGATCAGGAATGTGGAACCAGGAGCCCTTAAAGGCCTGGATGAGCTGCAGGAGTTCGTCCTGGCCGACAACAAGTTGGTGGAGCTAAAGGATCATGTGTTCGAGGAGCTTCCCAGCCTTCTGGCCTCCCACTTCCAGTACAACAAACTGAGATACATCTCTCCGGAGAGCTTCCACAATGCCAATTCCTTGGTTTTCTTGAATCTTTCAAATAATCACTTCAGGAATATGGAGAATATAGGTCTGCGTAGCATGCGCAATCTGGAGGTATTGGATTTATCCACCAACGGCGTCAAGTTGGTATCCACAATGCCTCTGAAGGCTCTCAACTGGCTGGTGGAACTCAAGATGGACAACAATCAGATTTGCAGGATTCAGGTGGGATTTTGTATCTATATTTCTGTTTTCTTTATAATTTTTAATTTGGGAACCACAGGGATCTCCATTTGAGACGATGCCCCGTCTTCGCGTTCTCTCCATGCGAAACAACCAGTTGAGGAGCATCAAGGAGCGCACCTTCCGAAATCTTCGTGGGAATATAGCCATTCTGGATGTGGATGGTAACATCAAAAGATTATATATTTATAAAATTTCCCTGATCCAAAACCCCTTCAATTCCAGGAAATCCCATTGACTGCAACTGCGAAATGCAGTGGCTCTCCGTGTGGCTGCAAGAGACGAACTTCCCGTATCCGGGACCCAAGTGCCAGGATGGACGCCTCCTAAGAGCAGCCCGCATGGAGCGGAGTCTCTGTGTGGGTCAGGATGTCTTTGGAAGCGAGCGAACCAACGAAGGCAATCAACTCCCCCTGCTCAATGAGCACGGGGATGTGTTCCAGCGGGATCTGCCCGAGGATTTCAACGATGAGTGCGAGGCTTATGAGGGCACTCGACTACCAGGAGATCGTCCACTGGCTGGAGAGAGCGAGTACTTCTACGATCAGTATGTGGACGCCACCGAGGCACCGGATACCACCAATTCCGTGATCAGCACCTCGCAGCGTCCCAAACCGCATCCCACACTAAATAGCAACATAGATCTGAATAACACAATACTGCACACGAAGTATTTCAATCGGAAACCGCAGCCGGGGGCAGGAGCAGGATCCCCCTTCACCTTCTTCGGCTATCCCCTGCCCAGTGTGAGTTTGGGTCGCTTTTTCGGTTTCGGTGACCGGGGCAGGAAGCAGCGAACGGATGGTGGTGGAGCAGGTTTTGATGAGATGCCCGCCACCCATCGAATGGCCAGCATTAATCTGCCAAGTGGTCGGAGCAAGACCAGGATGTATCAGCCGAATAGCGCGGAGTTCGAGAAGTATCTGAAGGATCAGCAACAGCATCAGCAGCAGGAGAAGCAAAATGTGGCCAGGAATCGCTACATAGACACGGACTCCACCACCTCCTCCGTGGAGGATGCTTTAAGCAATGAGAGTGGTGGCGCAGCCAGCACTGTGGGTGTGTTTCGTACCACTTTCCGGGAACCTGCGAGCATCGAACGCGGTGGTTTCCGTCCCATAGTTCCCGCCCATGTGGGTGGCTTCATGCCCGTGCATGATCCCCAGCAGCGACGTGGCTTAGTGGAGCCCGTGAATATTACGGGAAAACATCCGGAGGTAAAGAGTGAGAGGAACTTTGTACCCATTTCTGGACATGTGAGACCCAAACCCACTGTAAGTAGCGGGGAAAGTGCGGAGACTGCTACTTATGAGGTCACCGAAACCACGGCCGATGTGACCACCACCACACCTTTGATGCCCAGTACCAGGACAACACCGAGCACCACCAGAGCCACAACTACCACCACTACTAGGAGGACCACTACAACGACTACCACTTCTACACCAAGCACTGTAAGCGACGCCTCATCCAGCAGCGAACAGGAGCAGGAATCGCAATACGATGACGATGATCTGGAGGCGCAATCGGTGACCCTGCTGAGACCTCCGCCCCTTCTACAAACAACAACGGCGGAGACCATCTTGCTGATTCCACCCGCGGAAGAGCATGTGGCGCAGATCAAAAGCCGCTCCTGGATGACCTCTACAACACCCCAAAGTCCAGGAGATTACCAGGCCACTCCTGCACGACCAACGAGCACAGTGCCTCCACCAGCACCACCTCCGCTGAGAGGAGCAGGAGGACGTTCCACCATCACCAAGGTGTACACACCCTACCAGCAACAGGTGGCTCAGCCCACGGCGGAGGAATATCAGAGAACCACACCCAGTGCGGATAATGTGGGCCTGGCCAGCGAGCAACAGCTCACGGCCAATGCCCAGAAGCGCACCGAGCTGGAGCTACTCCAGGTGGATCGCGTTGATCGCAAGGACGGCATGGATTGGTACTATGAGAGCTTCAAGAAAAAGCGCGACTTTAACGGCGGAGCAGCTGTGCGAAAAACAGCCCACAAAGAGGTGTTCTTCGATGGCATCAGCGGGGCATCCAGTCGGAATCGAATGGACAAGGAGATACTCTTTCTCAGCGTGTTAATATTGTGGCGACTCTTCTGAGCGAATGAGATACAAAGATACAGCGGTCGTGTTAAACAGTTTTGTAAGATCTTTGATGTAGAAAGTTAAAATATTTTATTGTATATGTATAAATAAAGAATTTATTTTATATATTTTGCGGCTTCCTTGCGGTAAAAGTTTTCTTCCGAAGAATCTATAATTAAAAAGAAAATGGTATTAAATATAAGTGAAAAATTTAAGGAAAGTTATATGAACAAATATTTAATCAGATGGTGATGCATGTTAAAAAGATTTCAACATAATTGTTTTGAATTGTATGAAGTTGTCATCATTTAAAGATATCTCTGTAATTAATTAAATTAGCTGATATTAGTTATTACCTTTTAATAGTTGCCATTGGAAGTTTATTCAGTCTTCCATCCTGTAAATATAAGAAAATATAGTTTAGCAGTCATTTCTTTTTTTTCCACGAGTTAGAAAACTGATTATTAAGTCAGCTGATGCATGTTCAATAGGTATCATAATTAATGAATTCACTTACCTTGTAATACGAAATAATAGGGATAATACAGTTAAAAAAAATTATTTTTCAGGTTTTAAGAGGAATGTTCCTATATCTTGTTTAATTGGAATAAATGTGAATCCTTACATTTACTTCAATTAGAAAATATATAAAAAAACATTATTTTTTTTTTAACATATACATCTTGTTTAATTGGAATAAATGTGAGTCCTTACATTTATTTCAATTAGAAAATATATGAAAAAACATTTTTACCTATTAGAAAAAATTGGAACTTTCTTTCTTAACCTGTAAAATGTATATGTATACATATATAATTTCGTAT
>JAJJHY010008789.1:19574931-19621439 GCA_021224005.1 Drosophila setifemur
AATGCATGCATATGGAGTATGAAGATCATCATTCTTTGTAAATAATTTGATTAGCTGAAATCAGATATTACCTTTTATTGGTTGCCTATGTGGTGCATCAGGAAATATATGAATTCATTCTTCATAACCTGCAAAACATAAGAAAAACTAGATTAGCACTCTATATTTTTTGATTCCCAGTTTAAAAACTGATTTTTTGTCAGATGGTGATGCATGTTAAATAGATTTCAACATAATTGATCTGCTTTGTGTATGAAGTTATCATCATTTTAAAAAGCTTTACAAAATATAAAAAATTATACAAATATAATTACCTTTTCATGGGTTAAAATCATGGAAAATGTTGACCAAAGATTGTCGTTGCCTACAAAATATAGAAAAATGCGGATTAAAACAAGTCCCTTACTAATTTTTGAGAATAATCTGTTAATGATTTATTCAGATGGTGATGCATGTTAAAAGGTTTCAACATAATTGCTCTGAGTTGTGTATGAAGTTGTCATCAATTTTGGATTTATTTAAAAAAAACATTGGGTCAATCTTAAAAAAATATTATTACCTTTCTTTGGATTAAACCAATTCAGAAGAGGATGCTACATATTTCCGGCATTTATCGTTGGAGGTTTTGCCATCTGTAAAAATTAACCAAAAATTATTTTTGGGTTGTCTTTTGCGGGAAATTAATATTCAAATGATTTTTTTTTACTAATCAATCAGATGGTGATGCATGTTAAATAGATTTCAACATAATTTGTCTGCGTTTGGTATGAAGTTATCATCATTTGAATAGCTGTGAACTTGATATTATTATTAAAAGTTAATTAATTACCTCAACGAGAAATTAGATGTCTCCATGTGTGCAGACACGTGGTTTAGAATGGATGGTCCATAAAAATTTCAACTTTTGGCCATGATTTTCAAGTTTATTTTTGATGTTTTATTTTGTGGCCGATGCCTAATGTTTTAAACAAGTTTTGAACAATATTTGCTCCTATTATTTTGGGTAAAGTTCCCATTTTAATTTTTTTCCGGCACCGACGAACTTAACCCAAGGGAAACTGAAGCGGAAAGAAGGCAGAACATTGCCAGATAGGAACTTAAAAAGTGCGCTGCCACTCTTCTGAGCAGGGTAGACACCAACGAAAAATATCGTTAATAAATGAATGAACAAATCTAACTATATTCTAAGAAATAAATGCAAAAAAAGAAAAATTTTAAATAAATGATGAATATATTTAAGAAATATAAACCCTAAATGTGTTAAATAGTAGAATAATGTTTAAATGTTAAATGCCCCATTAAACCAACCACATCCCTTGAGAGAGTATTAAATTGCTTATTAAGTATCGATTTGTTTGCGATAGTTCTGCGAGGCAGCGCCCATCTCTAAAGCGTGCTGCCACCCTATGCAAATTGGCGCAATTTAAACAAAAATAAGTAAAAAATCACAGTTGCATTCGCCGGAGGGACGCCAAAGCAAGGAATCCAAACAAAGCAAAGTGCCCAGAAGATATACGAGCTGCTAGATCAATAAACCCGTGCTCGTGCAGCCCAGAACCAGCGAAGCATTCAAGTGGTATGTTAGGTGCAGGCAGGGTAGCGTGAAAATGTTTATACCATTGTTGGGGAATCTTTTCCAGAACCGCACCACCACCCACCCATCAACGCCATCGCAATGACGACACCGCTCCAGACGCGCATGGCCCTGGCCGAGATTCCAGATCGCCTGGAGGCTCTTCGCATGGCCAACACGCCGACGAACGCGAATCGCCGAACTCCGGATGAGCCCACTCCGGCAGCCATAGTAAACACACCGAATGCCAACGGCGGCGGTGGATTGGGGCTGCGCGTGGACAACGATGCGAATGTGGTGCAGGTCCAGGACTTTGTCTTTTCGCCGCTGCCCTCACCCGACGAGATGGTTATACGGCAGCGCGGTCGTCGGCGCTTCACCAACACGTTTTCCCCTGATAAAGTCAATGGAGGGGGAGGAGTCGGAGCTGGAGGTGGTTCTAGCGGCTCCACCCTGCGGAGTCCCTTCCAGCGTACGCCCACTAAGAACCTGCAACTAACCAGCGGCATGATTCTGCGTAGCTCGCCCAGAAAACGGCTGACCATGGGCAGCACACCACCAGAACCAACGCCCATGGAAACATATTCGCCCATAAAAATGGCCACCACCAAGCAACTGTGGCCGGGAACGCCGATTGTGAAGAAGCTAAAGATGGAAGACCGGCCGGTGGGGCAAACAAACAAGGAAGTGGCTTTGCCCGTTCTATTGCAGGGTCTCTCCCAGCAGCAACTAATCGAACTAATCATGGGAAATGTGAATACGGCCAGCGATGAGGAGGAGATCAGAAGGCAGGTGCCCACGCCAGACATTAGGTGAGTTAAATCTCTCACCCTTGTGTTCCTGTATATGTGATTACTCTCCTGCTTCCTCCACAGCTCGCTGGAGCAAGAGCTGCAATATGCGAAGCGGCTCATCTTCAAATCTCTGCCCACCTCGCGACTGTGCAAGAAGACCGATGCAGCGGCATACTCCAAGGCCTCGATGCATCTGAACGAGTTCAAGAGGGTGCTGCAGTCGCAAGCCAAGCGCCTGCACGACTCCACCCACTGGGATGCCCTGGTGGACTATGTCAGCGTGGCCTGGCAGTGTGTGGCCAGCACGCCCAACTGGGAGAGTCATGCCCACAACGCTCTCCGACGGCAGTGTTTCAAGTTGCTGGCCTGTTCCTGCTATGCGGCCATCAAGCATGGAGGCATGCGGTTGGGTCAGGCGCGACTCGAGACCCTGGAACGGAACCTGCGGGAGTGGTCCAAGGACTACGAGGACGTGCTGTCCTGTGTGAATGCCCTGCAGCGTACGCTCAACAGCCGCACCAGCCTGTGAGGGCTGTCCATGTGGAGACTATAGACTTGCTGAACTCGAGGTTTAGTGGACCGAAACTAGTTACTAAGGCAAAAACCTAGACTGTAAGCAATACGAACGATATTTGGCAATCGGCTGCATGTTTTAAAAAGTCATTTTTAATTATGTTCCTCGATGTTGTCCCCTTTTTTATATAAAATGCAGCCTCATTATTTAGTGATCTAAGGCACACACACAAAAACGCTAACTAATGTCGGTTAGCTTTACAAACTTGTATTTATTAACGCTTAAATATATGCTTAGCAAGTAGGTTTGATTACCATTGGACATTGTTTTTGAACTAAGTACACTTATTCGAAAAGATCCTACTTCCCTATGACTATGTTGTACCACTATTATTCGATATCGACGATATCTCAGCTTTAACGAAATATCCGCCTCCTGCTTAGCCAGTGCAGCAAGCTCAGTGCGGAGAGCAGGGTTACTAGATGTTTTGGTATGGGCAGGCTGCAAGAGTTACCGGCAATGTCTCGCCCTGGAAAATATGGAAGGGAAAAAAGTTCATGATAAATTATAATTTTAGTTTCCCCTTTGATGAGTAAGCCCATTGCAATCCAAAATTAAGAGGCAGCTGCTATTTACGAGTACAAATTGTTAGCAATTTGTTTTTCCAGCTTTACTCATATTTATTTATGACCTGCCCGAGTGTTATGTTTATTATGAGAAGCGCTGCTCAAAAAGTTCTTAGTGTAAACTACTTGAAACAATAATACACAACCCAAGGCTAATTATCCAGTTCGGAAATTTATAGTTGGCCATATTTAAAGGCAATACCAATTTGTTATTATTCTTTATGATTTAAAACTCTCCTCTCTCTAGCAGCAGCAAATGCTATGTGTGAGCGATTTCAATTAGCATTATAAACTAAATATAATTAGCATGGATCGATGGGGATTATTGACTTGATCTTCGCCTCATTGTTGCTTTATTTCTGGTATTTCTGGTGGGCATGTTTATTGAAGACACCGTGTGGATGGAGACCGAATCGAAAACGTATATTTACATTATTGAATTAGCATTGCTTTGTTAATCCCTTCTCATGTGCGGTGAGTGGCATGATTATTTAGCTTTGCCCTACCAGATGCTACCCATGGCTGCGGACTTTGGATGCTTTCAATACTCACACTTCTTGACCCAGGTCGCAGCGCAGCAGCACTCCTTGACCTCGACGAAGGCGAAACAGGAACCAACGGACGGCTTGTGGACCTTCTCATCCGCATAGCATATATGGGGAACATAGGGAAGACCCTCTGGAATAGAAAAGGAATATTAATTAAGTATTGATTTATCAAAGAATTAAATATTAAAGAATAATTATATTTCAAAACCTTTTTAAATAATTATCGAATTCAATATTTGTAGTTATAAAAGTTTATTGTTCCAAAAGAATAATAAACAAATAAATCCTATTAGCATGTTAGTTACTAAATAAGACATAAATCAATTTCACATATCATCGAAATTTACTTAGGCGACCTTAGACAATATTTCTTAAAATCAATATAATCCCAAGTTTTTATGCCCAGCTGTCGAAATCAATCATAATAACTATAAATATTTTGTATTGGCCTCAGCTGGAAAAACTACGAAAATGTGTTGCCCCATTTTGGAATCAAGTGCTTAACTTTTTATTTTAATAGAAACCACTTAATTTAAATGCACAATTTATGGAAGTTTTTTTAGCTTTGAGTAGAAACGGAAATCGATAAAATTGAATACTTTTAATGTGAGTTGTTCGGCCCGAGGAAAATCAACAATTTTCCACAAATTTTCACAATTGAGGCGAGTGACTAAACATGAACGGGGCATTGTTTTTCGATCAGAATCAGAATCGAGGTTCCTAGCATATGCCTGCGTTATTCTTTTTTTTTTTGGTTTGGCCTGTTTATAGATGCCCATTTGTTTATGGAAAGCTCAACGTGTTGAATTTTATGAAGTTCCATGTTCACATCTATAGGAACATCATCATCAGCCCACACAGAGATTATTCAGTAATTTTGTTTTTTTTTTTTTGTGGGTGCGTGTCGCAAATATTTATCCAATTAAATAATTATTAGTTAATGTAAACAGTCGGGCGCCGAGATCAGCGTGTAATATGTTGTGTAAATTTAGCGTTTGCACTAACAATTGTTATTAATCTCTAAAGACAACTGACAAGGCGAGGACATATCTAAATCGATGGATTGGGGAAAAGGAAAATGATTGATTATATGTGGTTATCAATGAGAAATAACTATCAAACTTCAATTATTCATTTCAAAGCTGTTATGTTTAATAATTATATCAAAATTATCCATGGAAAAAAAAAAAAACAGGAACTAACTGCGTGAGTGAAATATGAAAATGCGGAACATCGAAAAAAGCTGTCAAATTTAATTGCGTAAAATTATGGAAATATTTGAATTGTACGCTATAAAGCGGCACCTAACAATCGTCACCGAGTGGCGAGTCTAGCCACCCACACGGATACCTGGGCAGGTGTTTTTCAATTGCAATTCCAGGCACGAATCCATCGATTGCTTTTGTTGCCGGTAGCCAGGAGTCGCCTGCTGCATACTAAAGAACCAAGCGATGAGTAAACAGAAATATTTTCCAGAGACATTCTATCAGATACTTGTACTAAATACAGTTAAAGTATTTGTAGCGCTCTAGATTTGTGGAACGCAATGTCAAGAACAGACAGCTTGGAGCTTGGTACTCCAAAATATATATGGAACAGTACATATACCTTATTGCATCATTGTGTCAATAAATACTTGTAGAAAGGGTTCGCAGTTGTTTACTGTCAGGAAATAAACCCTTGAAAACCCCAATTACACATTCTTAAACCAAAAAGATAGCGATTCCAAGTACTGAAAGTTGTATTTATTTATATATTTGCTCGACTTTTACAATGCAGTTATATGAATTATCAATATTGTTATCGCAACGTTTACCAAGAACATTTTTAAAGGAATACCTTGACAAAGTTAACTGCCACAATCAAATGCATAATTCGCCAATAACAAATAAAGTGAAATTAACGAAAATTGAATTTAATGAGTGGCCCACAAAGGCGAGTGCATTTGGAGGAGGAAAAGCTACAGGGGCAGGGAAACTTTGGCGCGCGCCTTGAGGAAAATCATTCAACTGTGGACAACCTAAGCGCCGAGCCCACAAAAAAAATCCCCTTGGCCAGGCAGAATGCACATCGACAAGTCGAAAATTAGAAGAAAAACAAATAGAAAACAAAAACAACTATAAGAATTATAAACTGACGTTTGGGCCTTAGGAATGCCGCAGTAAACCAAGCACCGTGGGTATTAACAATAGGAAAGTTGTAGAAATAAGAAAGTTTTTATAGGAAAGTTATAAAATTCACAGCTACATATGGGATGGAGAATATTTTAATAAATTTTAAAAATATATATCAATTTGGCTCATAAAAATAGAAAATAGGAAAACAGGAAACTCAATTTTAATTATTTATAAAAATTTAAAAAATACAAATGAAATATCGAGATAGTCCGAGAGATAAAAGCAGCTACAAAATACAATACTAAATGTTGGATCAATAATTTTATAATACGGTTTAAAGGAACAACAATTCATTTTATTCATCTATAAAAATATAAAAAAAGGCTTTTTACAAATACAAATAAAGTTGAATTCACCGACATCTGGCTATGTTCTCAAATAAATCTTTATAAGGCAAAAAACCTGTATAAAAGAATATTGTGAAGAAAACCCCAAATAAGACACCACATTTTTACCCATCGACTTCCCACTGTGGACGTTGCAAGTTGTCGAATCGATGAAGCGTGAAGCGCAGCTTAGAGTGCGGTTTTTGGTTCAATCAGTGGACCAGACTTAACAACTTCCGTGCCGCATCACGTGCCAAGTGGAAGTAAGAGAATTCCAACCCATACCCATACCCACACCCAACCCGAACCCGAACCCGAACCTCTCCAACCATGGGATAGTTCTGTGGCTAGTCCCACCAACTGTTGCGTCACCGCCGCGGCGGTTAGATACAATATCTACTATCTTGCGTGAGTGGCACTTGTTAAGGGCCCTCGCCTCGGACAAATGAGCTAATGAGGCTCTTTGGAGAGCCAACGCTCGGCTCTTGCCACTGAGTTGCAAGTGGGTTAGTGGCACTTTTCTGTATTTTTGTGTATTTACTGTGGGAGAACTTGCAGAGTTTTGTTTATTATTGTTTTGCGCCATATGCCGAGACTCTTGTGGCAAGTAATAAAATTTAACATTGATGAACAAGTACATTCCAAAAAATTGCAGTGCTTTAAATTTTATAAACTCTTAAATATCAAAAGAATATTTTTTAATTTCTTAGTAAATACCAAGATATTCAGTTAATCTTCTTAGTAATTATTTTATTATTGTGTTATATCAATTACCCCTGTTTATTTTGAAGTGTACAAATTACTCACCTTCTCGGTGCTGCATCTCACACCAGCAATGGTCGTTGATGAACTGTAATGGAAAATTATAAATCATTTTTAATATTAACTAATGCTCAATAATTACTATACTATAGAATATTTTATTTATTATTTCTGCGAAACTCTGATTTATGAACTTAATATTTACCTGAGTTCCCTGGCAATATTTCATTACATTCGATGGACATTGGATTGAACTGCAGGCATTGTTTTTTCCATGTGCTGTAAGATCAACAGAAAACCGAAATTGGGTTAATATTGTACATTTCTTTGAACTCCCACAAAAATATATAAATTGCTGAAACAAATTATAAACAAATAAACAATTTAAAACAAATTTAAATAATCAAAAGTAAACTCGCTTTTGTTTAAAAATTACATGGAGAATTAGAGGAAATTCCATATTCTGTTCTTTGAATAATGGAACTCTTGGCCTTTGGTTTAAATAACCATAACTTAAGTTATTTTAAATAAATTCTAATACAATTTTGTATTAACTCACTCTCATTGAATTTATGTATTGAGTCGATGGCCTGCTGGCGGGACACCTGATGGTCGAAGGTGTACTCCACATAGCCGTCGGTGTAGGGAACGGTGACTCTTGGCCTCAGGTCCTCCTTGTCGCACATTATGCAGGAGGTTTGTGGAGCACCGAGGACTGGCGCCAGGCAGAGAAGCACCGCCAGCAGCAGGATTGTGACGGTGTTGGTGCTCCAAACGGTTTGGGTTTGATAACGCAGGCTGACCCCCTGGGTTGAGGGGTCATTGGTGGTGGCATCGGTTGGGCTGAGTAATCTCGGGCACTGGCAATGCTCTATGGCAAGCTCGTTGCATTCCAGTTCGCTCCACATGATTGCAATCATTTTATTTTGCACAATTATCACATTAATTAGCTGGATTTTATTGGTGTTTTATTTTATTTGGTTTCGGTTTTCGGTTTGGGTTTTGTGCGTCGTTTTGCGGTCGCAGCAATCGGAGACGATCTGTAAGTCGCACGGATACGGAGATTGAGATTTAGAGATCGGGCATGCTAAGTTAGAAATGCGGTCGTGATCTGAATATAGATTCCGATTACATATATGGTTCAGGTTCTACTTTATGTATGCTTTCCACACGAACAACTTTTGTCTAATTCACTTTACAGCTGATTGATTTGATGGCATTTTCTATATTGTTGAACAATTTCATCGTTTTCCTTTTGGCTGGAGTAATTTGATTTGGCATGGAACTCGAATTGGTCAAATAGGCCAAGTTATTCACATGTGCCTGCAACACAGATTTTATGGCATTATTTTTCGTCACTTATTTAATTTAACTATCGATTATTTTGAGAGTAAGTTGAGAATAATTGATTTATAATTTTAACTGGGTAATTTTGTTATGCAATTTTTGTAAAGCTTTCTTTTAATTAATTTATATTAAAGTTTTATTTGACTTTTTTCTTTCAATTATGTTTTCATTTAAATAATTTTAGTTTTACTTTATTTGAATGTCCTTGCTATACATTTTTATCTAAGTTCCATAACGCACTTCATTAAACTGCAAACTCAAAATAAACCATTTCCACACATCCACAAATTATTGCATAAAATATTTCAGCTTCTTTCATCTCATTTGTTACTGATAAATGGCTTTAGAATTCGGTTTATATTTTTTGTTTGTCCACAAAATATGCTTGGCATTCGGGGGAATAATTTATTAAGCAGCTAACCAGCGACTCACTCAACGCATTCCGCATCTCATAAATTAAAGTTACAAATATCACAGCACGCACGTGAGGCGGAGGAGCGAACTGAAAGATATTTGTCGTACCGCTGCGATGGTTTCCATTCGCATCAAGATCGACGGACACACGTCCGCTTCCCAGCCTATGCAAATTCGTTCTGAGCAAGTCCGCCGGCGCAGTCACTTCTCACTTTTGCCACAGGCGAAGCACTGTGGTTCAAACTGGTTGAATAATTTCTTTAAATTAAAATTGTATTCTATTCCATTCTATTCACTTAGGATTATTATTTATAACTAATATTTATGGCTGCACAAAAATCATGAAGATTTTACGGATTTGTGGTTAAAACTTTTTTAAATGTTTATCTAGTTTATTTTAATAAATGGAAAATTACATAGCATATTTGTAACGCACCCGGGTATTTTAATTTAATTTTAACTTAATAAAAAATTTGAAATTTTTTGGATATGTGTTTAAAACAGTTTTTTTTTTTGTTTTAGTGAAGTGACTATTGTTAGTATCTTTTGACAAAAAAAAGGTCTATCAAAATTACGTAAAATTAAATTTTGTAAATACTCAATTATTTTTTTTTACCCACTTGGGTATATTAATTTAATTCCATAGAATACTAATAATAACAATAAATTACACTGTGCGGTGGAAGAGAAAAATCAGCGATTGGAGCGGTATTCGGATGGCTTCTAAAGTTTTAATCGTCAGATGGAACGTTGGAGGCCCGTCTCCGTAATGCAACTAAAAGCCGACGAGCTATGGCATTTAAGGTTTTCCGATTGCGAACGAGAAGGTATTATTGGGCAGGCAGAGATAACTTCTTATCAATGTTTGCGAATGCTTATAAACCGCAGACACAGAACAACGATTGTGATTCAGTGTATATAAAACATGGGAAAGAAATAAGTAAATACTATATGTTGTATGCACTTTCACAAACTTTAGGATACCTATAATATAATATAATTAGGTTGTAAATGTTAATCACCTGATAAGAAATACCTCATTAACACTTCCATATGTTCTGGCGCCGGCTATCAGCATGCTATTTAATCAAAGACCCCCCGAGAATCATGCTCCATTAATAATATGCCACTCAATAATCTCCAGTAATTTGTTCAAAATGAACCATTTCCCCCTTTGGAAAATCAGGCAACAATAAAAAAAGCAAAACAACAAACATACCTTGGCATACCGAACAAACAATATCTGACACACATTGAAATATTTTTATAATTTATGCCCACCTAAATGCCCCCGGAACCGATCCCTTTAAAATAGATATATCTGCATCTCTATACCTATGGAATACATATGCGATGAGAGCTTCACTATATTTGTGTAATCTGCTCTGGGCTTCATAATTTTGTGTGTTAAAAATAAAATGTAAATTCACATAAACGACGGTGGCTAGGAAGTTCTTATTCTGGTTCCCATTCGTATCTTTTGTTTATTTGTACAACTGCAACCTGCTATTCGGCTGGGCAACCCGTCTATTTAGTTTGTTCCAAAAGCATCAGCACCATTTTATGGACCTTACTTTCTAGAATTACCCAAGACTATTAAATTCAGCTGGGCTCAAGATCTGTGGGGGCGGTTATTGTATTTTCCCTATGCGTTTTCGCTTGATGTGGTTTCATCTGCCGCAACACACTTAAAGGTATTTAAGACGACTTGTAAATAACTTGGCTATATAAAAATATCATTTATATGACGGCATCTAGAATAAAGAACTTAATACCACCTCAATGGGAAGGATATTGAGGGAAGGCGGCAAAGGGAGCTGGGGAAAGCATGTCAAGGTGAAAGTGTATATATGCATGATGATGATGATGACTCCTCCTCCCTCCTGGTAATGCTTTAATGGGGGATTTCCCCCTCTTTGGTTGTTTGGAACACACATAAAGGGCGCGTGAATATGATGGGTAATGGAAAAATGACTTCGTCGAAGTATTCAGATTGGATTCTAACACGCAAACTGAATTAAATTCGCGAATTTGCATGCAAATATTTGCGAATTACGTCGTCGAGTGTGGACTTTAAGGATTGGGAAACAAAGTGATGGAGATGAGTTCCCTTATCTGATATATTTATATCAATACTTTCATAAAGTGGGTGCAGATACATGGTTAAAGGATCCCGTATCTAGAAAGTATCAATTATGATAGGGTTTATTTTAATAGTTAAGGGAATGGAATTCCGTAGTTTTTGGAAAATATTGTGCTGCAAAAGGACTACTAAAAAATAATATTGTATACAAATTATTATATTTTTTAAGCCTACTAAATAATGAATTAAACCCAATAAATATTGCATCCATTTATATGATTAAAATAACAACATAATGAATTTCTGAAATGCCAAGTTAAAAAATTGTTTATTCTTTTTGTGTTGTTGTGTACAAAAAATAGATTACCTATTTAAAAATTTTAGCTTCAGTAATTTTTATAAGCAATCTAAAGTAAATCCCTCTTAAAACTCAGAAATTCCTGAGACCTTCCTCAACTCCAGATTGAAGTATCGAACATCTGCTCAGATATTTGGCTTATGCAAATTTTACCTACCCTAAGATGTGGCTGCGCTTGCGTTCTGTTTGATTTAGTAGCCCTAACCCCTGTCTATATTATATGGCGAAGCACCCCAAAGAAATGATAACAAGGGAGAAAGCAGGAAGAGAGAGCCATCCAGCTGGCCAGAGAGTCGGTAAAAAGTTCTCCAAGGAACAATGCTCCTCATTCTCCGAACAAAACTCGTTTCGGCAGTGCCTCTCAAACTGCGCGCACACACACACAACTTACAGTTTGACGGCCACCCCATCGAGGCAATGATTTTTGCGTCCCAAGTGTTTTTTTTAGGCTTTAACTAAATTTATGATCATTTTCACACTGTGCAATCAATCAACGAAATCGCAAAAATAACATTTTTAAACTATTTTTAAAGCACTAACTAGAGAATGCTTTCAGGGCATGTATTTAAGTGTAATTTATGTTGTAACATTTCAAACTTTTTGTCTTGCTTTGGGGGCGATTTTTGCTCTCGAAAAAAAAGAATCCGCTTTTATTTTCGGGTGTTGTTTTTTCGCGTTTGTCTCTTCTTTTTTTGTAACATAAAGATTTTAATCGCTCAGCGAGACGCACCAATTTGTCAATATTTAAAAAAGTTCACCATACATTTTCACAGCAAAACGAGGTTTGGGGGCGAAAAATAGAGATGGCGACAAATGATTTTCGGTTCGGTGACAGTTCAAGTACATTTGGTTTTTTTTTTTTGTATTTTTTGTGGTTTTGCTTTTTATTATTTAAATTATAGTAATAGACATTGGAAGTTGTTACACACTTGTGATTTATTTTTTAGCCAAACGGCGAACTGCGACGGCGACTTTATTTGGGTTGTTGTTTTGGAAGCGCAGTAAACGCGACTGAAGGATGGAAAGCGTGACGTAGACCGGCGACAGCTTGCGGCTATGGCAACAACAACCACAACAACAAGGACAATAACACGGCACTGGAAGAAAAAGTTGGTCAAAAATCTTATGTAAATGCAGTACCTAACATTTCTCACTATTTATTGTTTCTTTTTATGAAAATATCTTATCTGCAACATTAAAATATGAATGCAATTTAATAAGAGGAATTTACATGTAGCCTTCTTAAAATCTAAAATTAGTATATAGTGTATCACTTACACAATATCCTGATTTGAGATTTAAAAAAGAAATGTATATGGTCATTAAAAAAAGATCTTATTTTAGGGTATAAAATTATATATTGTACCTTGATAAATGTAATAAAGATATCTGTTATTTGGGTATTTCTATATTAAAAAAAAATCATCCTTATTTTTAATGATATTTGTTTGATAATAAAATCTTGCGCAGTTTCCTTAAATTTTTTCTGTGCACCAACGACGAAGTTGCTGACGACAACAATAGAGACACACATCCTCCTGTGTCTGGCAATCGTCCTTTTAGAAAGCAACCCCTAAGCGAGTAACTTTTCCCTGCTGGCAATGCTGTCTAACGGTAAAGAGAGAGCAGCAGGGAGCAGCAGAGAGCTCCAGAGCTCCAGAGAGACAAGCAAAAAGGGTGGCGCGAGAGCCTTGGTAATATAATCTCCCAATTGAGCAACAGGCTACCCGCATCAAACCCAAAGCAGACCCGACCCGCAGGAGATATGCCGTTCTTTTTGCACAAGGACATCAGTTTGCCCAGCTAATGCAAAGTCAATTTCAAGGAGAGAGCAGGGAGGAGGGGGTGGCGAATTTTGTTGGGATAGGTCGAAATGGGGTGAGTGGATGAGATTCCTGACTAATGGAACCCAATGTTGCGGCAGGTGTCGAATGAGCAAATAGAAACCGAATAAATTGATGGGAGACAAAAATTTAGATTGATGCGAGTTGATTTGGGAGTTCAATTTTAAATGGAATTTCTTATTAAAGTATGAATGCATGACGTTTTTTGACACTTTAATAAAATTTGTATTATTGGAATAATTTTAGTTTAGTGTGCAGCAAATCATATAAAGTATTATGGGTTTTTTTTAATGAGAATAACTGAATTAGGTAATATACTTAACTCATTAACAATTATCAATAAAGGAATTAGGTAATACTGCGAATTGAGTTCTTTATTTACCAATCCAACTATCCTTGTGGTATTGTTAGAATAATTGACTTATGTTATCTTATCACCCGAGTTATTCACATGGTTTTTATAGCTCCTAGAACGACGGAAACAATTAAGTGACAAGTGCTAGACCCCAACCCTTAGTCTAGTTGTCTGGTTATCGCCTCCGCAGTGCCCTAATAAGCCAATCATAATAAATGTCAAGCATCGATTTGGCTTCTTGCCAGTGGCCAATCGACCATATCGCAGTTCCCAGTCTCCAATCCCTTCACCCATCCCCCCTGGTGGTCACCCCTTTTGGACTGTCAGTTCATCATTAGTTGGCAGCTGGGGAGACTTTGTCTAGGGCTAAAATCATTAATGCTTAGACGCCCGGATTGCTCATACGCCATGTGTTCGATATATATATTTCTTTCGAAGGGAGATGCAGACCCCAATCCAATGGAAAACGATTAATTTATGGGCTTGTCGCACGGTTGCCAAACACCTGACACAAATCGTCAGTCAAAATGATTAAGAGTACTGCCCTAT
This sequence comes from Drosophila setifemur, assembly GCA_021224005.1. NCBI lineage: Eukaryota > Metazoa > Arthropoda > Insecta > Diptera > Drosophilidae > Drosophila > Drosophila setifemur. The sequence goes on from JAJJHY010008789.1 coordinate 19,589,202, forward strand.
CCCAAAAGCAAACATTGAGCAAGTAAATAATTTAATAATGGGATTCGAAAATGAAAGAATTCTTGGATTATAAAACATGATATTTATTAAGGGATTTTATTGAAGTGGAAAATCTTACAACATTCTTGAAGAAAATATATATTGTTAATTCAAATAATTGCATCAGCTTTATATTTTATTCATTGACAGTCTGTTGCTAAGAATTACCTTTTTATTTGAAGTTCTAAAAATAATCTACCAAAAATAAACAAAATTTCTTTGGGTTTATCTATCTTTTTTTTAACATTTAAATCACATTCATATAACTAGTCTTTCTTTTCATTTCATTGTGAATAAAATAATAAACAAGAAAAAAGTTAAAGACATCCTTTTGATATTCTCAAAAATAGCCTCATTTAAAGCCTTAATAAAAACATTTGAATTATCTTGAACGCGTGCCATTGGCAACTTTGTTTTCTATCGCCTGTAACCTGTTTCCGAGAACATTAAAAAGCGTTTCTAGTGCAAAACAACTTCAATACCCCCCCACACACCCATTATGCATCGCAAAATAATAACAATAACAACTGAGAGAGATAATATTATCACTCCGGTTTTGCGCATTGTTGCGTTTTGGGGGCTCGTGACTCGAATCAAGTTCAATGCGACTTGACGACAAGCAAACTTGTATCTCATGAATATTTAGGGGAAACTTAAATAAACTGAAATATTTTGCATAATGATTTGAGATATTTTTGGGTGTAACGGTTTTGGAGGAAGTATAATTTTTTGGTTGGATAAACGTAATGATTAGAAACAACAGCCTTTGGAGGCCTGTCTCACATTAAACAACTGCACAATTAAGTTTGCATTAATTAAATAATTTCTGAGATAAAAAAAAAACATCGCCACCTGTTCTAGTAAACAAATTTCTGCAAGTTCAGTTAAGATATGCGAACAACAACAACAAGCCAGTTAAAATATTCCGCCATATAGCAGTTGAAATAAACAAAATACTAGTTTGGCTGTTATTTAAATTAGTACAGGATTTTCACCTGATCGGGGCCCTATATAAAGCGCCCGATTGCCTCGATTCAGGCCATAATCAATTTGAAGATCGTTTCAGATCAACGGAACATAGAAATCTATATCGCGTGTGAGGAGTGGATTTGCATAAATTGAGTCTGAGTGATAATGGTAAATGGGTTGATGTACATGTGGCGAGTGTTATATAAGATGGTGATGGTGAAAAAATGTGATCTTCAAAAGAGTGTGTGCTACAAATTTAAGGATTCTGCGGATTCTCTGTGAAGAATACTAAAATCTTTTATTTATAATAGTTATAATGAAGTTCAGAGTAGAAAAATATCATATAATTTGTTTTATTGAACGTTAAATTAATATATTTTTTTCTTCATAATAAAATGGTAAATTTTAATAATTAATTCAACTGCTCCTAGGTTTGACTATTATAATATATTTAATATACCAATAATATTCAGGAAAATGAAGTTAAATAATATTTGATATTCTTTATTTTTTTGTACGACCACCAACAGACCAGCTATACTGACAAAGGAACCAAAGTAAGTCCAAATAAAATTCCCTCGACTGCATCATTAAATCCTAACTGATTTTCTGCATCACTTTCAGCCTGAAGCCGGCAAATTTCTAAGCTTTGATCACCTGACATTCTACGTTGGCAACGCCAAGCAGGCGGCCAGCTATTACACCACTCGTCTGGGCTTCGAACCACTTGGCTACCAGGGATTGGAAACCGGGGAGAGACGCTTCGCCAAGCATGCCGTGCGCCAGAACAAGATCGTGTTTGTGTTCGTCTCCGCCTACACGCCGGATGACAAAGAGCATGGACTCCACCTGATGCGCCACGGTGACGGGGTCAAGGATGTGGCCTTCGAAGTAGAGGATCTGAATGCCATCTTTACGCTGGCCGTGTCCCGCGGAGCCGAAGTGGTGCGCGACATCTGGGAGGAGAGCGATGACAAGGGATTCGTGAGATTTGCCACCATCAAGACTGTGAGTTGCGATTTCACTTGAGTTCTAGGTAAAGGGAAATCCAATTTATCCCTTTTTTTTAGTATGGTGACACCACCCACACCTTTGTGGAACGTACTGGCTATGCCGGAGACTTCTTGCCCGGTTTCCAGCGTGCCCCTGAGGATGTTTTGTTGAAGGGATTGCCTGTGACCAAGCTGAACTTCATTGATCATGTGGTGGGCAACCAGCCGAACCTGGAAATGGAGAGTGTGGCCTCCTGGTACGAAAGGATCTTGCAGTTCCATCGTTTTTGGTCGGTGGACGATTCGCAGATCCACACGGAGTACTCGGCGCTGCGTTCGATTGTGATGGCGAACTACGAGGAGACGGTGAAGATGCCCATCAATGAGCCGGCCAACGGCAAGAAGAAGTCGCAGATCCAGGAGTACGTGGAGTACTATGGTGGAGCTGGTGTTCAGCACATTGCTCTCAACACGAGCGACATCATCCAGGCGGTGACCAACCTCAAGGCTCGCGGCACCGAGTTCCTGACCATTCCACCGTCCTACTACGAGCTCCTGAAGGAGCAGCTTTCGCACAGCCGCACCAAGATCAAGGAGGACATGGAGATCCTGCAGAAGTTGAACATCTTGATTGACTTCGATGAGAATGGTTATCTGCTGCAGATCTTCACGAAGAACTGCCAGGACAGGCCCACTGTCTTCCTCGAAGTTATCCAACGCTACAATCACAATGTAAGATTTATTTTTCTTAAACTATTTTTGCTATGAGCAGTCATTGATATCGAACGTTACTATTTCAGGGTTTTGGCGCCGGCAACTTCAAGTCCCTATTTACGGCCATCGAAATTGAGCAGGCCAAACGCGGCAACTTGTAAATTTCAAACTTAATACAGTTGAAAGTAATAAAACAAATGCTTTAAACAGCAATCAAGTGTCATTTTTTTAACCGCTGTTCCCTGAATCTCGTGTCAATCAAAACTTCATTGCGCGGATCGTCTTCGGCAAAGGTAACCATGTGAGGATTCCAGAATCCTGGCGGAGTAGAGCTTCGCACGTCCACGTGCTTGCAGTTGCTCAGGTAGGACTTTATTTTTTCGTCAGTCAGATTGGAGCCCATAAAGTTTATGAACTGGAAATGCAAAAGGAATTAATACATGAACGATCGAAGATATAACTTGTTGACCTACCTTTTCGCATTCCTCGCACTCAATGTTGTATTGTTCTTTGAACGTCAGTTTAGGTTCTTCTTTAATCACAATTGGCTGTGGGAACTCCTCCTCCGAGACTTTGCTTTCCTCGTCTTGGATGTCCATCATATACTTTTCAATATCCTCTGGCAGTTTAGTCGATTCATTGCCCACATCTGGTTCTGGTTGGGAAATGGGTTCGTTTTTTATAAGTTGAACTGGATTTGCCTTTTCGATTTGTGGCAGTTTCGGTTGGAAATGTTTCTGTTGGTCAATCATCTTTCTCTCGTACATCCGCAAAGCATTCGAGCAGGCATCTTCATCCTCCTTCATAATCTCGGCCAGCACATCCATCGTGCCCATTTTGGTCACATCATCTTCTGAGGTATCGTTCAGAAAGATTATATCCTGGGTGGCCGGCGTCAGCATAATCACACTGTCTGAGGTGTTGTTGATTTTTAGAGCTGGCGGGGAGGCAGGTGGTGGCATGACCAGTAGATCTGAACTAGCCGGAGAAAAATCCTCGTCATCCATCGCGAAGGTGGGCTGGGGAATCTTGATAAGGCTGGTGCTGGAGGAGGACGAGTCGTCTGCGCTTAAAGCGGTCTCGGTGGCGGATCTGCAAGCTTGGCTTTGTATATTAAAACTAATAGAAAGAAATAAGAGAGGATTTGAAAAGTTACCTCTGCATTAGAGTCCGAGGAGGCCGAGAACGCTTTATGCTGAAATTGGGACTTTCCTCTATCACATCCTTTTCGCTGTTGCTGGTCTTATTTCCCTCGACTTTCAGACGGGCTTGCTTCAATATCGAAGTGTTTCCTTTGTGGGTGAGAGATAACTTTGTGAGCACTCCCGCGTTTTTGGGCGTTTTGCTGATCCAACTGTGGCTGCCATTGGATACATTACTTGGTTGCAGGTTCTCCAGATTCCGAATGTCTGGCTTGCGGACCAATCTCAATTTCCGTGGACTGGCAAAGGTGGCTTCCGTTTCCGCAATACTCTCATCCTCCCCCATCTCCAGATCCTCATCGGAGAGCTCTATGCTGTTGAGAGCTATGTTCATGTTCAGGGAACTCTGACTTTGGGGCAGTGGGGAAATATCATCTTTTTTCTTCTTTGGTGAAAGTTTCCGTCGCTTTTCCGGCTGAACCATGCATTCCTGGCGCTCCTTGAGCAAATCCAAGGCCTTGTGCAACTTCTCGTTATGGGTTTTCAATTTCTGAATGGTAATAACACTCTCCTCCGATTCACGTTGCATCACTAAGAGCATTATGTATTTATTAGGTCTGATTAAAATGGGTTTAGGGCTCGACTTACTCAAGGCATGTTCTTTGACAGTGTCCAAAGCCGCTATAAGACACTTAATACTCTTCTCCTTGTAACCCCGACATTTTCCACATGTCATTCTTAAATAATTTCAATAATGTTGTTATTTTTAATAAGTTAAATTGGTTATTAATGTTCAATTATGCTATGTTTATCTTTTTCCGCCTTGTGGCATCTATCGATTGTAAAAGTCATCGATAAGTGCAGGTTAAAGTGTTAGGCAACACTAACCTGTTATCGATAGTCTGTTACGGCTCCCACTCGTGTTAAAACTTATTTTCATTTGTAAAACTTAATTTTATTAAAGAAATCGAGGGGTTCTGACCATGGCACATCTGCGGGAAACCTCGGACAAGGCGCTGAAGCTGCTCCGCACTCTGCCGCGCGTGCAGATTGGTAATCTCCGGCCAAATCCCAACTCCAAACAGAACGTGAGTACCAACCGGTTGAATAACAACTCGGAACTGGTTGATTATTAATCCGAATCCCGACAGGATAAACGAGGCCGGGCCCAGCATGGCGGAGACAAACACGGAGCGGGAAACAAGGGTTCCGGACAGAGGCAGAACTTCATGCGGGTGGGCTACGAGACCGGAAACCAGCCCTTCTACCTGAGATTCCCCTATGAGCCCTACTACAAGGGGCACCACATGAAGCGCCAGTACCCGCCGCTCTCGCTGCTCCAGCTCCAGGTGCTCATCGACACCAACCGGATAGATATCAGCCAGCCCATTGACATCAGCACCTTGTGCAACTCCGGACTGCTAAAACTAAAGCCTGCGGAATTGGAATACGGTTTCCAGCTTACGGATGAGGGTCTGGACAACTTCAAGGCCAAGATCAACATCGAGGTGCAGCACGCCAGCGAGGCGGTCATAGCAGCCATCGAGAAGAACGGGGGTGTGATCCGAACATCATACTACGATCCCCGCAGCCTGCATATGCTGGTGAATCCTCAAAAGTGGTTCCAAAAGGGAATTCCCATCCCCAGTAGAATGCTGCCGCCCCAGGATGCGGTGGACTATTATACGGATGCCAAGAATCGCGGCTACTTGGCCAATCCCGAGGAGATCAGCAAAGACCGCCTGGTGCTAGCCCAGAAATATGGCTATGAGCTGCCCAAAATCGAAAATGATTCCGCCTACGAGATGCTCACCAGCACCAAGGATCCCCGGCAAGTATTTTACGGACTGGAACCCGGCTGGCTGATCAACATCGTGGACAAAACGATTATTAAACGCAAGGATTAATTAGTTCTGTTTGTTACTATGCATTTTGTTAAATAAAGTGTGGATTACAAAAAGCGGTTTAGAGTCTATGATACTGGAGGACATTTCCGATGTCCTTTTCCCCTAAATTCCTTGTCTTTTAGTTGAAGTTCATATAAACACCTGCTTAGCGGAGAGATTCTCCATGAACGGCTTCACCACGGCACTAGTGGCGAAGCAGAATATCAACCCGAACGTTATTGAGATGGGCAGAGCGGGCAAGGCCTTGCGCCAAATGGCCAAAAGCAGAAGAGTGAGGCAGAGTCCAATCAGAATGGCTACGAAGCAGGCGATTGTGGTGGTCCAGTCGCCATAACTAGAGGCTTTGCCCACTAATACCGAATAGAAGATGAAGTCCCCGAGGCCAAGCTTTATTCCTCCTAAAAATAAAATCCGTTGTTAATAAGTTATCAAAGTTTTGCTTTCCCATCAACTTACGCTCCTCCTGCCCATCTGGGTGATTTTGATCTGGCGCTGTGACCGTACGATACTCGTTGGACCGCTGAGCGTTTCCACTCTGAGTACTCTGAACTTCAATCTGTCGACGAGCCACACGCTCGTCGCGACTGGCTGCCCAATCCTGGGTAAAGCCAGCCTCCTCAGCTGGAAGAGGAAGGCAAATAATTGGAGTAATCAATTTTATACCTCTTATATCAAGGCTATAGCTTAAATAATGTTCTACTAGCAGCGCTTTATACCATATGCCCAACATATCTAAACAAGACACGAAAATGGAACTTTCATAAACGAAAACAGACGAGAGGCCAAATAAGCGATGTACACATTGAGAAGGAGTAAGGTAAATCATAAAAAATATAATGCATATGTACCGTTTCCGCGCAAATTGCTTTTAAAAGTCACAAGTGGCATACCTTCAGCCGCCAGTGCGTTGCCCTCATCCCGGTTCTGGTGATTCTGTTGAGGATGGGGTCGGGAGTTACCTGAACGTGAGCCACTAGCCGGCGCAGCCTCGGGCGATGCCAACGAGTTTTGTGTGGCCCTTGTGGTTGTGGTGGAGTTGCTGGATGAGGGCGACGATGAGGCCGTAGCCTGGGATTGCTGGGGCGTATAATGGGTGCCCATATAAGTATAGATGACAGTGGCTGACAGTGGAAAAGAGGAATATATTTTTGTTAGCATATTTTGTTTGTAAATTAATGAGAAACTTGTTTACATGAGTAGATCAAAGCGGGGAAGATTTGTTCATTCCGCTCCTGGGCTGTTTCCACCAGTATGCGCAGGGGCCCTCTTGGCGAGAGGACTGCTATGAGATCTGTGGGGAATTAACAACAAATTGGAATTTAAATTACCTTAATTCTTTCTAATCCGAACTTACCCCAAATGGAAATGGCTGCCAAAACAGCCCAGGCCGTCCATTCCGGCAGGTATTTGATGAACACCAAAGCCATTAGAGCTGCAACAAATATAAGATATCCTTGCTGCAGCCGCAGAGGTCCCTGCCAATGTATGGCCATCATTCCCACCACACCAAAGTTCCACATTATCAGAAGGGCAGTGGGGTAGTCCATTGGTATGTTATAGGCACGAAGTAGTTCCCTAAAATTAAGGAAACATTTTATAAACATTAGTTTAAGGAAAAAAATTTATAGACTCACTCCAAATATAAGTACGTAAAGATGAACAAAAGCATAAAGGACGAAAGAATGAGCCAGCCATGGATGATGCGGTAGCAGCGTTTCTTGTACAGAACAATCAGCAAAATGGTCATGATAACCACCACGCTCATCAGGATCAGGGAGTTGGCCAAGGCATTCCACAGTTTAACGCTCGGCTCCGGAGAGAGCTCATGAAAAGGAGTGTATAAACTAGGATAAAGTAAAATGTTATTATTGGTACTTTGGTGTGTAAAAGTTAACCTACAGATAGACATCTGTGCTGGAGTAGAAGCTGATGGAGTTGATGGTGGCCACCACAACCAGCATGCACAGGGAGACGGGCACAAACAGCTTTATTACATGCTGGGCACCATATTTTAGGCCCTGCTCCTCTTCCGTTTCATTTGTGGGAGGTCCGCCACCGCCACCACCTCCGCCTCCGCTCAGTCTTGAAGGTCGCGATCCGCCGGAATCCCGCACCACCACATTGGGTACTGCGAGTATTGCCTGAGGAAATAGTTATTATAAAATAAAGATTTGGAAAAAAAACTACAAGGGGCGTTGTTTTCCATCGAAAACCGCTTGGCCCACCCACCGCATCCGGTTGATCCTGATTGCTGGAGCCGTAGTTTTGCCGCTGCTGGTTCTGTCGCCTTGGAGGACGCTCCAAACGCTCTGATTCGCCGTTCAGGCTGCCTCCATCGATGCCTGGGCCAGCGCCCTCCGCAGATGCGGATAATGACGCCGTCGTGGCCTGGACATTAGCAGCCATGAGTGGTGTGCGTTCGTTCGCCTCCGCAGCGTTCAACGTCGTCCTCTGCGAAGCCGTAGTTGTGGGTGGGAAACTGACAGGTTTGGGCAATCTTATAGAATCAACTAGGACTATTTACCTAAGCTAACTACTCACGATTAGCGGAATCGAAGTAAATATTGTCGGCGAAAACTTTCTTTTGTTTTGACGAAGGAGCAGCGACTCATAGCCTAGTGATGGACAACTACAACAGCGGCTCTGTTATCGATTGTCGATTGCTGTTGAGAAATAACGGAAGGCAAGGGAATAACACTGAATAGGGATCTAAGGAATTTAATCACATGTTTGAAATTGATTTAAGTTTAGGAAATAAAATTTAAAAAATGGGATTCAAGCATTAAAGCAATATTAGAAAGGCACCGGCATCTATTTTTTAAGACTTATCTGTTTGACCCTTCTACCTACGCCCATGGTCATTCTGGCTATCGATTAGTTTCTTTAAAACACCAAATACCTAAACGGTCATACTATTTATTTCATAAGATCCGACAAACAAATTAAATTGTTGATAAATAATTTGTTTTGTACTTTTAAACATATGTACACCATGCTGCGAGCTATAAAATCACACGTGGAAACTCCGCTAATAGTTGTCACTGTAAGTAAATATTAAAATATATAATTCAACGTAAATTTTGATTGAATAATTCATGCAGCGTGCGGCCTCCACAAATGCGGAGAAGATGGAGGAGATTCGTGACCGCCTGTCCAAGGGGCCCAACTTTCAGGACTTTGTCCAGAATCCGGACTACTCCAAGGGCGAGTGGGAGAACTACGAGGGGAAACTACGTCGAGAGAAGGGTGAGGAGCAGCGTTTGCGACTGCCTCCCTGGCTGAAGACCACGATTCCCATGGGCAAGAACTATGCGAAGATCAAGGCCCAGCTGCGAGACCTAAAGCTGTCCACCGTGTGCGAGGAGGCACGGTGTCCCAACATTGGCGAGTGCTGGGGCGGAGGCGAGCACGGCACACAAACAGCCACGATTATGGTGAGCGGAGAGATAGGGACCCCCCGGTGACCTCTGTTGATAACCGACAGTAATAACCTATGTATTTGACTTTAGCTTATGGGCGACACTTGTACACGCGGCTGTCGCTTTTGCTCGGTGAAGACAGCACGCAAACCTCCACCATTGGATGTGAACGAACCTGTGAACACCGCCACGGCCATTGCATCATGGGGATTGGATTACATTGTACTGACCTCGGTGGATCGGGATGGTGAGTGGAGAGATTTCGATGTTGGGATATATTTTAAGGAATAAATTTGTTATTACAGACTTGCCAGATGGCGGTTCCAAGCACATAGCCGAAACTGTCAAGGAAATCAAGGCGCGGTTAGCATTTTGGAAAAAAATTATCAAAATTTATCATACTTAAATAATGTTTTACTTTGTAGCAATTCCAACATCTTTGTGGAGTGCCTGGTGCCCGATTTTCGTGGCGATCTGGAGTGTGTGAAGACCATTGCCAACTGTGGCCTGGATGTCTATGCCCACAACATTGAAACAGTGGAGAAGCTCACCCCCTATGTAAGGGATAGACGCGCCCACTACCAACAAACCCTAAAGGTTCTCGGGGAAGCAAAGAAATTCAACCCGAATCTCATCACTAAGAGCTCAATTATGCTGGGTTTGGGGGAAACAGATCAGGAGATTGAGAACACCCTAAAGGATCTGCGAGAGGCTGGCGTCGAGTGCGTCACCTTGGGCCAGTACATGCAGCCCACGAATAAGCACCTGAAGGTCATCGAATACGTCACCCCGGAGAAGTTCAAGCACTGGGAGGAGCGGGGAAACGAGCTGGGATTCCTGTACACGGCCAGTGGTCCCTTGGTTCGCAGCTCCTACAAAGCCGGTGAATTCTTCATTACGAGTATTTTGGAAAACCGAAAGAAGCGACAGAACTCAAATAGCCAGTCCAAGGCATAGATTCGAAATATGTAGGGGCCTTAAAACATATAGCCATACTTTTAGTTATGCTTTTAATTCGCAAAACTGGCTTTTGTAGTGCAATGTATATACAATTTATTATTTTAAAATAAATTCAAATTGTTGATAGCTTTATAATGTGATTGTGTGTAAAATGTTATTGAAATTGAATCGGTTTAAAAGTCGGATTTTAGTTTAAATTTGTCAAGGAAATTTTTGACGTTTAGAAATTCTAAACAAATGTTTATATTAAATATTTTAAAGGATTTTCATAAATAAATAATTTGCGACCAGTGAGCCTTCGCGGTAGGAACATTTGCAAAGGATTTGATATCGCTCACAACTGGTCACACTAAACATAATGCACTATCAGCTCGTCTATTATTGTTTTTGGTTGCGCATCGGATAAAACCCTAAACAACACAAAGAAACCAGCATTTAAAGATGCCTCGCCCGGTCAATGGTCGCGAGGCCGCATCAACCTATTCCAATTCGGTATGATCCTAGCAAATTATATAAAATGAAAGCCATAATTTAAATGCAAACAAACACCATACGTATATATTTCACATATGTTGCTTGTTTGTAAACATGTTTGCACAATGAATAAATAACTTTAAAAAAAATGTTATCGTCATGGATCGAATTATATAGACATGTAGGTAATATGTCTGCATTACTAAAAAATGTTTTCTTAAAATTTGCTTCGTGTGCAATTTTCCTGCAAATGCAACACCTGTCGCTTGCTCTTTGTTTGGTGTGGCTAATTTCGGTTCGGTTCCGATATGTACATATGTACAAGTGCAAAGATTAAGCTTAAATGAACGCAGTTGTTGTAATTGGATCGCTACATTTAAAATTTTGATTAATGCTTCCCATTCTTCTCCCCCAGATTGGCTTCATCTTCATCTTCAACCTTATCGTAGGAACTGGAGCTCTAACCCTGCCCGGGGCATTTGCTAGGGCGGGATGGTTGCTAAGTCTCATTGTTATCGTGCTGCTGGCCATCATCAGTTACATGACAGTCACCTTTATCATCGAGGCGATGGCCTGTGCGAATGCCATTAGGAATTGGCAAATGCTGCAGGCCCTGCGCCAAAGTCGGAGCTCGGCGGAGAGTAGCGAAAACGATGAAAATGCTGACGAAGTTTCCTTGGCATCCGGCGACCAAGTGGGAGACTTCGAGCGGGTACCCTTGACCATCCAGAACAGGGAGTTCCACTACTACCAACTCTCGCACAAGTTCGAATTGGGGGAAATGGCCACGCTATTTTTCAATGAATTCGGTCGTATTATGTTTTATCTATGCCTGATAGTGTATCTGTATGGAGATCTAAGCATATATTCTGCAGCCGTGGCAAGAAGCCTGCGGGACGTTGCCTGGTAAGTGATTAATTACAGTCAGGGATCTTAAAATTGATAGTAAATTAATTCTTACAGCGATCAAATAAATGGAACGGACCCGAACAACTTGATGTATTGGCCGGGAGACTTCAAGAATAATACAGCTCGGCCATGCTGGAAGGAACACACGATATCCCGCCTAAGCATGTACAGAGTGTTTTTAATAGGATTTACTCTGATCTTCGGACCATTTGTGGCTTTTAATGTCCAAAAGACCAAATACTTGCAAATCCTTACAGGTGCCTTCCGTTGGATTGGTAAGTGCATACAAATAGTGTGAAACCTCCAAATAATAATATCTTTTTATACATCCAGCTTTCACCTTAATGATTTGCATATCGCTGAAGCTTTTGCTCACAAACGGTCCCAGGGGACATCCGGCAACCTTTAATCTGCACGGTATCCCGTCGCTATTTGGTTCTTGCGTTTACTCGTTTATGTGCCATCATTCTTTGCCCAGTTTGTTGGCCCCGCTTAAGCACAAATCGATGGTATCGAAAATTCTCTCGCTGGACTATATCATAATTTGTGCGTTTTATATTTTACTGGCCATGACAGGCATTTTTGCTTTCGAAAGAATCGAAGATCTTTACACATTGGATTTCCTGCCCTATGATTTGGAATATATTGACTTTTGGTCCGGTCTGATGATTTGCATTGACTATTTCCTGGCACTATTCCCCATTTTCACCCTGTCCACCAGTTTTCCCATTGTGGCCATTACTCTGAAGAACAACCTACAGGCACTGTTCCTGGATATGTCGCAGTACGATTCCTACAGTCCGTTTGTCCGACTGCTATTTCCTCTCTGCGCCATAATACCGCCGTTTTGTGTGACTTACTTTACGGAAAGTTTGTCCAGTTTGGTGGCCTTTACTGGCAGTTACGCTGGCACAGGCATACAGTACCTAATACCAGTCTTCCTCGTGTACTACTCGAGACGCACTTGCTCCGAGCTTCTGGGAAGCGGCGTAGTTAATCGGTTTCAGAGTCCCTTCAAGTCCAGCGGGTGGCTGGTTTTTGTTCTTATTTGGTCCTATTTATGTGCGTTTCTGGTTAGCATCAATTTGTTCAGTTAAGGGAAAACAGTGTTTATATCTCTTCCGGTTTTATTATTTTGAAAAAATATTGATTATCTTTAATCGCGTCAATTAATTTGCCAATCAGGTTATTACTGAAAAGAAAACTTTACTCCGCTAATTACTCTATATTGTAAATTATCCAAGCGATCTGAATGTGTAGTTATACATATTAATATATGAATTTATTTAGTTTTAAGGAACTTAGCTATGTAAGTCAGTATTAAAATCGGCTGTAAAATATACATTTTCAATAACGTTTTCGGATATCTGTGTCTAAAATAGATATAAATATTTTAAACCATATTTGCTCAATAAAATGTTTGAAATGTACATTTTTTTTTAAATGTGAAAACATATATATATTCGATTCAATTATATATTATTATATGAAGAAATTATTTTTAATAAAAACATGAATACTCAAAGAAGGTATTATTATTTATGGAAAATTAAGTGTAAAATTAATATGGGTACATTTAAAAAAATAAAATATTTATTAACGGATAAAAAATTGCTAGTCCTGGACAGGCCAGTGTGACCTTATCATCATTTTGCGAAAACAACCAACTGTGGCACAATCATAGAGTTATCGAACTGCCAATCGAAACCTTCCCCACCACTAAAATTATATTTACTGATTGTTTGTTTTTATTTTGTTAAGCGCTTATTTAGCTAGAAGTACGATATAGACCTTAAAAATGTCTTTATCCGCGGAGAGCAATAAAGCCACCCTCAGAAAGCTGGATATGAAACTGGACAATTATCCCACATGTGCGGTGGAGGCACTTACTCGATTGGGTAAACTTGTTAAATCTTTATGATTCCCGGTTTTTAAAACCCATTCCCTTGCAGAAACTCTCATTGCCAGCAGAAACAAGCAGAATCTGGTGATGCAGATCATATCGGAGTACATATTCCTGGAGCGAAACGTTAAGGATGGCGATGCGCGAAAGTCCCAGTCCCAACCGATTAGCCAGATGAATCTGTTCCAGGAGTTCCAGCTGATTATAGCGCTGATTGAGTACTTCTCGCGACCAGGACGCGATGCCACCCGCAATGCCATATTCCTGTCCCTTTTTGGCAGTCACCTCACGCCACAGCGCTCCAAACTTCTGTCCCGGCTCATTAGCACGGCGGTTTCCGGTTCGGTTGCCCCTCTGCTCTCCTCCGCCGGCACCTGGATGCAACAAGTGGGCTGCAAGACGCCCCTCAGCCTGGAGGTGGCCCAGAATATAGTGAGCGATTTCATCTCGTACTCCCGCAAAACGCCGGAGCAACTGAAGCAGCTACCCATGGTGGGTCCGCATTTTGCAGCCAACTTTATGGTGGCTGTGGCGGATCTGTATCTGAATGAACAGCGTTCCCAGGTGCTAACTCCCCCACCGGATGCCTTGCTAGACACGATAACCGAATGGATGACGGAGAATCCCACGCTGTGTCAGGCCTCTCAACAGCCTTTGGTCCTGCCGGCCGGCGCCATTGCAATGCCTTTTGCCACTCCGCTTGCGGGACTTCTGCGTTGGGTGGTGCTGGCTCCGTTGGTCTCCAACCGGACCGCCTACAGCAATCTGCATCTGTCGCTACTGCGAACGCTGCAGCAGCTGGTGAGCAGCGGGGAATCGACAGCTTTGCCTTTTCAGGATCTCATGCAGATTGTGAAATCCCTTCAGAACCATTGCGCCCGTCTCAGCGAATCCAATGCTGACCCAGATGCGGATGCCGCGTATCAGAAGTGCATGGAGCGCTTCGCCCAGGCCGTGCAGATTGCCTTGAGTTCTAGTTGCATCACCAATCAGATTCAGCTGCTGTGCGTCCTCGAATCCCTGCCTCCCCACAAGCTAATGAAGATCGTTATAGAAACTCATAAGAAATAGTGGATTTTTTAAAATATATTTTTAGTATTGCAATATAAAGACTTTTTACAAAAGAAATCTTTTAAAATGAATTTAGGTAAATTGTAGTTTACACTAACACAGGAATTGTTTATTTAAAATCAGAGAATTAAATATTTAAGTTACAAATTTTAAAGATTTAGATTTCTCATGTTTCGACTGTTTAAAATTGGAATTGCTACAAATTCCCGCTTTTTGAGATGCTGCCATACCGATGAAAGTATCTCATGAAGCGCGCATGTCCTTGAGCGTGAATTATGTATGAGCAGGTGGCAGGACGTGCGGGGTAGTGGTAAAAATCAATATTATTCCCGATTCACTCCGTTTGGCTGCACCGAAGCTTGTTGAATAAAAACAAAACCCTCGCACCACAAACCCCACCTGGGAATCCAATCGAATTCCCAAGGATGCAATGAATCCCGTACCGAGTCGCGAGTTCCTGGAGGTGCATCCTTTGCACCAGCACCAGCCGCATTGCAAGCAGCAATGCTTCGTGTTCACGGAGATTGCGGACATCGAACTGCCCGCGGAGATAACCAAGTTTGGCGGGGGCAATGAGAAGATCCGGTGCTCCAACGGTGGCATTCCCACCTACAGTTCGAAGAAGGACTCCTGCAGCGAGTCCTCCGGCGAGCGTCCGGAGAGATCGAGGGGTAGGAAGATTCTTCTCGGAGTCGGAGTGGTGCTAGTTTGCATTGCCATGGCCGGAGGCATTCCTTTGGCTCTGCAACTTCGCTCCTCATCGCTGCTGGAGGCGCGACTGGCCTTCATCCGTCGCCTGCTGACGGAGTCGCCCTTGATCGAGGGCTCCTGGAAGCCACCGAGCACTATGAGCCTAAACAGCAGCAACCTGTTCGAGGTGCGACAGAATCACATCGGTGCTGTCCTCTGGCCCATTGCGGTGCCTTGCGGGGCACAGTACTTGGATGCGGTGCAGCTCACACTGGAGGGCATTGACAAGGCCAAGCGTATAACCGCCGCAACGGATTCCCTACACATTGTGGAGTCGGCCGATGAGATGGAGCAGACCCACATCCGCGGCGAGGTGGCCGTGCTGATGGGCATCAGTGGGGGCCATGCTCTGGGCACGAGCACCGCCGTTCTCCGCTCGATCTACCTGCTGGGCGCCCGGTTCGTGTCCATCACCAGCCTGGAGTGCACCACTCCCTGGGCGTCGGCTGCGATCCGGAGGTCGGATTACCTCGTAGAGGAGAATATCACGAATTCATTCAACGAGTTCGGTCAGGTGGGTTGTATTTTTGAAATCTGGAATCCAATAAATCATAAACTATGTATGTATATATATTTTTCCAGACCATGCTTTTTGAGATGAACCGCCTGGGAATGCTGGTGGAGATCTCCATGTTGAGTGAGGCTGCCATGCTGGCCGTTTTGAAGACCGCCAAGGCGCCGGTTCTTCTCACAAATGCCACTCCGCTCTCCATGTGCAATAGTACCAGCATTGCATCCATTCCGGATCATGTACTCAGGTGGGTTCCTCTAGGGATTATTACTTCTAATGCAGCTATTATTATTCCTTAGTTAAATAATCCTTTTAATCCCGAATTATTTCTGATATAATTCCAGCTTACTACCTGAGAATGGAGGCGTGATCTTGCTCAACCTGGAGCGCTGCGGAGACCGAACCCTGGGCGTCCGGGAGGCAATCACGGCCATCAACTATGTACGCAAAGTGGCCGGAGTGGATCACATTGGTCTGGGTGGAGCACCCAAGAGCTATGCCCTGCTTCTGGCCGAGTTGGCCAGAGATCGGGTGTGGGGCAATGCGGCCATCAAAAAGCTGGTGGGTGGAAATGTAATGAGGATTCTGCGGGAGATCGAGACCCTGAAGAACCGATTGCCGCTGTACGAGGAGTGGATACCGCACGAGTCCATCGAGAGCAATTCCTATTGCCGTTATCCGGAGTCTTAGAAGCCGCATTTAGCTCAAGCGTTTGTTCAGATATAATTACTTGAATATTTCATTAAAAATTAGTAAACTATAAATGTTGGGATTTATCCATGATCTATGATCTTTGCAGGGGGAGTTATTAAGCATTATCCCAATATCCCAAACCAATTTATCCAACTCCAACGCTAGATACATTTGTACATAGTTTTATATTTAATGAATATCATTCTAGGTAAATACATATCGGTGTATGGATGATATATTATATATAATATTCCTTAGCTAAACGGTTACTAGAACTCCAACGACTATTTTACACTGATGCCCATCCGCACGCCGAGGGTCAGGGAAATCACTTCTTGCTCTGATGGCCGCTCGTCGGACTCGCGCTTAACGATCCTCTTGGATAGAAGATCCTCTTCTAGGTCCACGTCCTGGAACCTCAAATCGCGCTTCACCCTCGATGCCTCGCCTTCGTCGTCCTCCAGCTCGAAAACATTGTTGTCCGTGAGAGCCAGGTGGTTGATCTCCTTGAAGAACGAGGTCTTGGCATTTCGAATGGTCCTATCGTATCCCGGATCACTTAGGGGAGGAAGGTAAGTGGCAGGAATACGACTGGTTCCCTTGTAACCGGAATCAGGGCAACGCGGATCAATGGATCCGGGGTAGCAATAAACTGGTGTGGTGGCCACAATCGGTGTCCTTGTCGTTTGCTGGCATTCCGGATCACTGGATCCTGGATAACATCTGGGCTTGGGAGTCGTCTGCGGGCAGCGACTGTCCGTGGAGCCAGGATAACAGTTGGGCTTGTCAGGCTGACATTCAGGATCACTTGATCCCGGATAACACCTTGGCTTGGCCGTTGGAATGGCTGGAATCGGAGTTCTGGCCGTTGTAGGTGGCAGATAAGTTGCAGGCTGGCAAGAAGGATCGGTCGAGCCCGGATAACAACGTGGCTTGGGAGTAGTCACTGGCAGTCTCGTTGTCGGAGGTGAGTATGTGGCAGGTTGGCAGTCCGGATCAGTTGAGCCGGGATAACATCTGGGCTTGGGTGTTGTAATGGGAACCCTAGTAGCAGGCTGGCAGTCCGGATCATTTGACCCCAGGTAGCACCTTGGCTTGGCCGTGGGTATCCTTGTGGTGGGCGGAAGATACGTGGCAGGCTGACATTCAGGATCAGTTGAACCGGGATAGCATCGGGGTCTTGGTGTGGTCACTGGTACCTGAGGACAGCGTCTATCTGTGGAACCGGGATAACAATTTGGCTGGGCGGTAGTCACAGGCGTCCTGGTAGTACCGGGCTGACATTCAGGATCGCTGGATCCTGGATAGCAGCGAGGCTTCAAGGTGGTCACTGGGCCTCTGGTTGGAGGTGGTGTGTAAGTAGCAGGTTGGCATTCAGGATCAGATGATCCAGGATAACATCTTGGGGTTGGTGTTGTAACCGGAATCCTACTCGTTGTTGCCTTGGGGCACCTTGGATCCGTTGATCCTGGATAGCAATTCGGTTTAGGAGCGGGTGTGGGTAGGCGTTGGGTCGACACAGGTGGCAAGTAGGTGGCCGGTTGGCATTTCGGATCATCGGATCCCTCAAAACAACCTGGTTTCCTGGTGGTCGGAACCTTGGGGCACCTTGGATCTGGGGAGCCAGGGAAGCAATTGAGGCATTCGGGGGACTGTGATCCTGGATAGCAATCGGTATCAGGCCTTTGTGTTGTCGGACGAACAGTTACAATCTGGGGACAACGGCTGTCGGTGGAGCCGGGGTAGCAATTTGGCCTGGAAGTGGTCACAGGAGTTCTCGTTGTGGGAGGAGCGTAAGTGGCAGGTTGACACTCGGGATCCCTTGAACCTGGAGAACATCTTGGCTTGGGTGTCGTCTGCGGGCAGCGACTGTCCGTGGAGCCTGGATAACAGTTTGGCTTGGCAGGCTGGCATTCAGGATCACTTGATCCCGGATAACACCTTGGCTTGGCCGTTGGAATCGGAGTTCTGCCTGTTGTGGGTGGCAGATAAGTTGCAGGCTGGCAAGAAGGATCGGTCGAGCCCGGATAACAACGTGGTCTGGCCGTGGTCACAGGCAACCTCGTTGTGGGAGGTGCATATGTGGCAGGTTGGCAATCCGGATCATTGGAGCCCGGATAGCACCTCGGTTTTGCTGTAGGAATCGTGGTTCTTGCCGTAGGTGGAGCATATGTTGCGGGTTGGCAATCAGGATCGCCTGAACCAGGATAACACCTTGGTTTGGTTGTGGTAATAGGCACTCTCGTCGCAGGCTGACACTCGGGATCTGATGAGCCGGGGTAGCATCTGGGTTTCGATGTTGTTATGGGTACCCTTGTCGTTGGTGGTTGGCAGAAAGGATCACTTGAGCCCGGATAACACCTTGGCTTAGCTGTGGGAATAGTTGGTCTCACAGTTGATGGTGGCAGGTAGGTGGCAGGTTGGCATTCGGGATCGGGTGATCCTGGATAACACCTGGGCTTGGGAGTAGTAACTGGTTTTCGTGTTGGAAGTTGGCATTCAAGATCGTTTGAGCCGGGATAACACCTTGGCTTGGATGTTGTAATAGGTACCCTCGTTGGAGGTTGGCAGTCCGGATCATTTGAGCCAGGATAACACCTTGGCTTGGCCGTGGGAATCCTCGTGGTGGGCGGAAGATACGTGGCAGGCTGACAATCAGGATCAGTTGAGCCCGGGAAACATCTGGGTTTTGGCGTAGTCACTGGCACCTGCGGGCAGCGTCTGTCTGTGGACCCAGGATAGCAATTTGGCTTGGCAGTAGTCACAGGCCTCCTTGTGGTAGCAGGTTGACATTCGGAATCGCTGGATCCTGGATAGCAGCGAGGCTTCAAGGTGGTCACTGGGCCTCTGGTTGGAGGTGGCGTGTAAGTAGCAGGTTGGCATTCAGGATCGTTTGATCCCGGATAACACCTTGGCCCAGATGTGGTCACAGGAGTCCTTGTGGTTTCTTGCGGACACCTAGGATCCGTTGATCCCGGATAGCATCTTGGTTTAGGAGCACTAGTTGGTGGACGTTGCGTTGCAGGGGGCAAATAGGTGGCAGGCTGACACTTCGGGTCATCTGATCCCTCATAACAACCGGCCCTCCTGGTCGTTGGAACCTTGGGACATCTGGGATCAGGGGAGCCAGGGAAGCAGTTCAGGCATTCAGGATCACTTGAGCCCGGGAAGCATTTGGGCTTCGCCGTTGTCCGAGGGGTTTGAGGGCAACGACTGTCTGTGGAACCAGGATAGCAATTTGGCTTGGAAGTGGTCACAGGAATTCTAGTAGTGGGGGGAGAGTAAGTGGCAGGCTGACACTCGGGGTCACTAGATCCCGGATAACACCTAGGCTTGGATGTGGTCACTGGAATCCTGGTTGTCGGAGGCGAGTAAGTGGCTGGTTGGCAATCAGGATCAGTGGAACCTGGATAACACCTTGGCTTGACCGTGGGAATAGTAGTTCTCCTTGTTGTTGGTGGCAAATAAGTTGCGGGTTGACACTCCGGATCAGGAGATCCTGGATAACATCTTGGCTTTTGTGTTGTCACTGGCACCTGCGGACAACGTCTATCTGTGGATCCCGGATAGCAGGTGGGCTTGGATGTTGTAATGGGTTGTCTTGTCGAGGGAGTTGCGTAGGTTGCAGGTCGACAGTCAGGATCGGGTGATCCCGGATAACACCTCGGCTTGGCAGTTGTTATCAGAGAGCTTGAAGTTGGTGGGGAATAGGTTGCTGGTTGGCAATCGGGATCGGGTGATCCAGGGAAACACCTAGGCCTGCTCGTGGGAACAGTTGTTCTCCTGGTAGTTGGGGGCAGATAAGTCGCTGGTTGACAGGAAGGATCGGGTGAACCCGGATAACAACGTGGCTTAGGAGTTGCTACAGGTTTCCTTGTTGGTGGCTGGCACTCAATATCATTTGAGCCCGGGTAACATCTGGGCTTTGGTGTGGTCACTGGCACCTGCGGGCAGCGTCTGTCAGTGGAACCAGGATAACAGTTCGGCTTGGAAGTAGTCACTGGCGTCCTTGTCGTGGGAGGAGAGTAAGTGGCTGGCTGGCAGTCAGGATCACTAGATCCCGGATAACACCTTGGCTTGGATGTAGGTATCGTAGTTCGTACTGTGGCAGGGGGCAGGTAGGTGGCAGGTTGACATGACGGATCTGGGGATCCTGGATAACACCTGGGCCTGGGAGTCGTAGCTGGTATTCTTGTTGGGGGTTGACATGACGGATCAGGTGAGCCGGGATAGCACCTTGGCTTTGGAGTAGTCTGCGGACAGCGGCTGTCCGTTGATCCAGGATAACATCTTGGCTTGGATGTGGTTATTGGAGCCCTCGTTGCGGGCAGGCAATCGGGATCATTGGAGCCGGGGTAGCACCTTGGCTTGGATGTTGGAGCTGGTGTTCGTGCCGTTGTTGGTGGAGTATAGGTGGCTGGCTGGCACTCAGGATCGGATGATCCTGGATAACACCTCGGCTTGGGTGTTGTAATGGGTACCCTCGTAGCAGGCTGGCATTCCGGATCTCTTGAGCCCGGATAACACCTTGGTTTGGCAGTGGTGATCGGTGCTCTTGTGGCTGGCTGACAACTAGGATCATTGGAGCCCAAACTACACCTTGGCTTGGCAGTGGAAAGGGGCTGTTGTGGGCACCTAGGATCCGTTGATCCCGGGAAGCACCTTGGCTTGGGTGAGATTGTGGGAGTGCGATTAGTAGTCGGTGGCAAGTAGGTGGCAGGCTGACACCTTGGATCATCGGATCCCTCATAGCAACCAGGCTTCTTTGTGGTTGGAACCTTGGGACATCTGGGATCTGGAGAGCCAGGGAAGCAGTTTAGGCATGCGGGATCACTAGAACCCGGGATGCATCTGGGTTTCTCTGTTGTCCGGGGAGTTTGTGGGCAACGCCTATCCGTGGACCCGGGATAACAGTTTGGCTTGGAAGTAGTCACAGGAGTTCTAGTTGTGGGAGGAGAGTAGGTGGCAGGTTGACACTCGGGATCCCTTGAGCCTGGAGAACATCTGGGCTTGGCCGTTGTAGGTGGAAGATAAGTTGCGGGTTGGCAGGAAGGATCTGTAGAGCCTGGGAAACAACGTGGCTTGGATGTGGTTGCAGGTCTTCTAGTTGTGGCAGCTTGACAACTAGGATCTGTTGAACCCGGATAACACCTTGGCCTTGGGGTCGTCGCTGGTGTCTGTGGACAACGCCTGTCCGTAGAGCCAGGATAACAGCTTGGCTTCGAAGAAGTTATTGGCGTTCTGGTTGTCGGTGGGGCATAAGTTGGTTGCTGGCAATCGGGATCGGGTGATCCAGGATAACACCTAGGCTTGCTCGTTGGAATTGTGGTTCTCCTGGTAGTTGGTGGCAAATAAGTCGCTGGTTGACAGGAAGGATCGGGTGAACCAGGGTAGCAACGTGGCTTAGGAGTTGCTATAGGCTTCCTTGTCGGTGGCTGGCACTCAATATCATTTGAGCCTGGATAACATCTGGGCTTTGGTGTGGTCACTGGCACCTGTGGACAGCGTCTATCTGTGGAACCGGGATAACAGTTTGGCTTCGAAGTAGTCACTGGCGTCCTCGTAGTGGGTGGGGAGTAAGTGGCTGGCTGGCAGTCCGGGTCACTTGATCCCGGATAACACCTTGGCTTGGAAGTAGGAATCGTAGTTCGCACTGTTGCAGGGGGCAGGTAAGTGGCAGGTTGACATGAAGGATCTGGGGATCCTGGATAACACCTGGGCTTGGGAGAAGTAACTGGTATTCTTGTAGCGGGCTGGCACTCAGGATCCCTCGAACCCGGATAACACCTTGGCTTAGCTGTTGGAATCGTTGTTCTTGCTGTTGCTGGAGGACGATAAGTTGCAGGCTGGCAATCGGGATCTGAAGAGCCTGGGAAGCACCTTGGCTTGGGTGTGGTGACAGGAACTCGAGTTGCTGGCTGACATCCAGGATCAGTTGAGCCGCGATAACATCTGGGTTTCGGGGTTGTCTGTGGACAACGACTGTCCGTGGAACCAGGATAACACCTTGGCTTAGATGTAGTTATTGGCGCTCTGGTTATGGGCTGACACTCAGGATCGGATGAGCCGGGGAAGCACCTTGGCTTGGATGTAGTCACAGGCTGCCTCGGAGTTGGCTGCGGGCAACTAGGATCTGTTGATCCTGGGAAACACCTGGGTTTGGGTGCCTTCGTGGGTGTCCTCCGTGTAGTTGGCGGCAAATAGGTAGCAGGCTGACATTTCGGATCATCTGATCCTTCAAAGCATCCAGCCCTTCTGGTGGTTGGAATCTTGGGGCATCTTGGATCTGGGGAGCCAGGGAAGCAGTTGAGGCATTCGGGAGCCGGAGATCCTGGATAGCACCCGGTCTTAGGCTGTTGAGTTGTCGGAGGAACAGTCGCGACCTGAGGGCAACGACTATCCGTGGAGCCGGGATAACATCTTGGCAGGGATGTGGTTGGAGGTACTCTTGTCACCGGTTTGCAATCAGGATCCGTTGACCCCGGATAACACCTTGGCTTGGATGTGGGAACTGTGGTTCTTCTCGTCGTTGGTGGAAGATAAGTAGCGGGTTGGCATTCGGGATCTGAAGAACCCGGATAACACCTTGGCTTGGTTGTCACAACGGGAACTCTTGTTGTGGGTTGGCACTCGGGATCGGGAGATCCAGGATAACATCTTGGCTGGGATGTGGTTTGAGGTACTCTTGTCACCGGCTTGCAATCTGGATCATTGGATCCCGGATAACACCTTGGTTTGGATGTGGTAAAAGGCACCCTTGTTGGAGGCTGGCATTCAGGATCAGAGGAACCCGGATAACACCTTGGCTTTGCAGTAGTGATTAGATCTCTCGTTGGTGGTGGGGCATAGGTTGGCCTGGATGTGGTTGGAGGGGTTCGAGTTGTTGCGGGTTGACAGTAAGGATCGTCCGATCCTGGATAGCAACGTGGCTTGGTCGTGCGATCAGGTATCCTCCTCGTTGTGGGCGGAAGATAAGTAGCTGGCTGGCAGCCAGGTTCACTTGAACCAGGAGCACACCTGGGCCTAGGTGTTGGTCTTACGCAGCTGGGATCCCTCGAGCCAGGAGCGCATCCCACATTGGGGGAGAAGGTGGAGGCAATGGGAATCCTGATTGTTGTAGGTGGCCGAGTTGCAGCTTCTTGACATCCCGGATCCCTGGAACCAGGATAGCAACGAGGCCTGGGCGTTGTGCCCTTGGGCCCAAGATGATCCTGAAGGCACTGGGGATCGGTGGAGCCCTCGGGACATGGTCCTTCTATCAGGCCACCACATTGGTAATCCCTCTTGCAGGCTCCATTGCACAGTTCGATGTCACATTTGAGATACACTTGCGAGCGATCGGGGAACCTGAAGGCCTTGAGGGTGTTGTAGTAGGTGGTGGTGAGACTAGAGGTGGCTTGGAACTTCCTCCACTCCCCGAAGATTTTCTGCTTTACCGAGCAGCCCCGCTTGTCCGAGAGCTGCAGTCTCTTGGTGGTCCTGGCCTCGAAGTCCATGTCATCGGAGGCATAGCACTGCAGTATATTGACATCCCAGGCCTGTTCCGAGTGCTTCACATTGATGGTGAACGTTACGTCCGTGCCAAGGGTCAGTGTGCTCTGAATGGGCTTGACATTGGGCGGAGTCCCAGTGCCAATCTCCATCCAGCACTCAACGGGACCACTTGGGGTATCCACGGAAATCACCTCCAGCATGTCCACCACAAATGGCTTAAAATAGACCGTCTTCTCCTTTTCATCGCCACGACTGCAGGATATCTTCCTTGCCACATCGTAGCTATTCTGTATGTCCCGGTCATCCTGAATTATCAGGATGTTCTCAATGGAGGCGCACACCGAGCAGGAGGGTTTGCTGCCGCATCCTTCATATGGCACGGAGAAGACGAAGTTGCGACCCGCCTTGTCGCCCTTCACATAGCTTAATATTAAACAATTAAAATGAATAATTAATAAAAAAATTAAAATTAATTACTCACTTGCACTTGGGATCGTTAAAGTATCCCTGACTGTAGATGACTCCTGCGAAGTCTTCGGAGAACTCCACCTCGACCAACATGGCATTGCCTTGGTCGCATTTCACATCGATCATCTCGATGTTTTTCGCTGACAGAGATGTGTCGCGGATTAGTCTGGCCGAAGAGTCGTCCGACTCGAGACCGCTTAAAACCTCATTGAGAGTCTCATCGTCGCTCAGATCAGTGCCCGAAGCGGTGACCTTGAATATAACCAATAACAAAAAGATAACCATAACCATAAGCTATATGATCTCTAGATATAATCACCATTATCGTACTCACCAAGAGCAAGGCCCACACGAATATGTGGCCGAAGTTGACCATGATTATGTTATTTTTGAAATCCTGCCTCTGCAACAAAAGGGATTCAGAATTTATTAATGGTTAATAAATTATAATTAAATTGGAGGGTATTTGTATAAAACTGACATTAAAATAGTATTTGCTTATTTAATTATTAAACATTACCCGTTTGATTACGTTTAATATTTTCTGGTGCAATAAAATTATAAATAATTGTAAAGCCAAGCATTGAATTTTATTTATTTGTTTTTAATGTTATATTTACTATTCAAAATTTATGAGTATATTACTTTTTGAAATCCAGCCTCTGTAATAAAGGGTTTCAGAATTTAATAAAGATATTAAATTATTAACGCGTAATACCAAATAATTAAGCTGTTTAAGATTTTCATAATTCTGACACTAAAATGTTTTCTTCATTTTTAAGTATTAATCTTAACCCGATTGATATTTAAGCACCACTTGTGTGTTGTGGCTTACCTTTAATATTTTTTGGTGCAATAAACTATAAAATTTATATTATTTGTAAGGTCAAGCATTAAATTTAATTTATTTGTTTTGTATTGTAAACATAAAGTCTTATTGGCTTTAATTTATAACCATTTGGTTACTTGTTGTTTTGTTGAGTTGGTAATTTAATCCCCGAAGCCAATCTTTTCGTGACTCACTAATGGCTACAACGAAAAAGGGCAACTCTTATATGTACAATAAAAAAATATATATATTATGTGACATATCACACAAGCTGAAAAAGTTATATAATCTGGAAAATCAGGTACAGATTCACTTTGTACAGATGCAATGAAAAATGTTGTTTTTGATAAGAAATATAGTATCTACAGCTGTGTGTTGTAAGATCTTCTGCATTTCTTGTAAGATATATAATTATTCAAATGGCTAATACTAAAATTTAATTCTGCTGATTGCATTTGAATTGTTTATATTTTTTAGTGTGGGTAATTCTAGGATTAACTTTTTTATGTCTTATTAATCTGGATAATCCTTGTAAATAACTTGTAATTATGATGACAATCTATGGAATGTTTTTTGATCATCTTCTTTATTTCTAATAAAATATAAAATAATTAAAATGGCAAACTCAAATTTGAATTCTGCAGTTGCAGACAATTTTGCATATATTTTTTGATCTAGGTAATCCTCGGACCAACTTTTTCGTGTCTCATTAATCTTATTAAACTATCTATCAATATCTATTTTTTAATTACCGTGTCAATCCATGACATGGTTTTTGGCATTCGCAGGAAGGTAAGATCTTCATTATAACTATTAAAATATAATATAATTCAAATGGCAAACCCTAAATTTTATGTTGCATAATTGCATTTAAATTGCTTATATATTTTAATGAAGTTAATCTTGGGAACAACTTAATTTGTATAATCCTCAATCTCATTATATCTTTTTTTTCAATCAATCGATGACATGATTTTAGGCATAACCAGAGAGTGTCTGTTCGATTTAGATCTCCGCCATTGGATGGGTGGATGAGGTAAGATCTTCTTTATCGCTAATTACGGTTGAGTGCATAACGTCGAGTATTTGTGCACGAGCCGCCACGTAGGAGCCGGACCGGACCTCTTTTGCTCGGAGCTCGGTGCTGGGAGCACGGAACGGAGGTGCTGCACCGATGCCAGCAAACGGGTTTGGTTTTTAAATAATACAACTAACCTTTGGAAAGAAAAAAGCTGCTGATTTCCAAATCCATAAATTGAACACAAACACGAGGCAAAGGGAGAGGGATGAGGAAGATGTGAGGCAAATAGTGACGAGTGCCTCTCCACTATAGTACAATATGTATTTGCTTAGCCGCAGTTGATAAAGGGGCTTCGATTGGGGTTCGGTTTTTGGGGCCTTTTGTCTGGCATTGGCTTCTGCAATTTGATGGCTTTGTTTTGACTTTTTTTGTTTTTTTTGGCTGGCCGTTTTCGTGCGAACGATGTGTGTTGGGGCCCCGGATGATTAGGGGCTTTTTCATTGTGGCCCCTTTTGTCTAGGTTATTCCAAGCATTAACCTAACGAGAGAGGCGTAAAAAGTGCCATTTGATTACGGATGATTTGCCATCTGAACGGACAGATTTCTGTTTGTTCTTTTTCGCTGTCTTGCGTAATAATTGAATTCAATGTTGTGACCCATGAGTTAGCTTCTGTATTCCGTACAAAAAAGAATCCTTTTTCAAGGCAATACTGACTAATGAGATACTCTATTTAAATATGATTTTATATAAATATTTAAAGTATCCATATTTTGTATAATATTTCTTGTTGCTCATTACATCACTCACTGATTTGATGTACCTTAAAATTCCTATGGCTAAACTTTAACTATCTCCTTTGAGATACATTCGCTTCGGTTGTAAAAACAAAAAAAAACGAGTTAAATTTGGCAAGAGCTCGGTTAGATTATGTTGAAACACCCTTCATTCCATACATCCGATTCATATTCAACGCGATTAATATGTTATTTCTTTTGGTCCCGGCCTTTCGTTGGCTTAATCTCTGGCGACCCAATTTTTTGTGGGTTTCGGTGGCTTTTGGCCGAGTATCTTAGTTTGCACGTTTGCCTTTGATTATACTGCATAATTATGCCCAATTTGATAAAAATTGGTTCACCATGTCATTCATTTTTTTTTTTTTGGCGCTCGCCATTATCTCATGTTTGCTAGTTAACTTGATATAGTTATTTTCCAGCTGGAGATTAATTATCGGGTCATCTAGTTGATGGCAAAGACAAATTCTTTAATGACTTACTTACACACTCTACAATGATTTATATTTGTGGATCGCTGATATGTAGGTGTATTCATGCATATTTCTACGAGCATTATAATTGGTCAATTAAATTTTTCAGTTTGGTGTCGAAATTGAATGGTAGAAGGAATGGTAAGTTCCCGCCCGCGGCTCTAAACTAAACAATCATATTCAATTGTATTGGCCAACGTTTTTCGAGAGTTAGTAAAAAAAAGAAGAAAAACACCCAGCTTGGACATTGATGGCTTCACCCTGAACTTTTGACATTTAGCTTGGCATAGGCGTAGATCTTCGTATTAATCACGGCGAACAGGTGATTAGTCCGCGGGCTTTATGTTCACTATCAATATGCATGGGCACACGGATTGTGTATATATGATTTTCATTATGTATCTACAAGTGCGTGAATGCGCTTTTTGATTGAAGATTGATTTTAGGCTTAGTTCCCATAATGGGGATTTAATTCAATATTCAATTCCATTGACAAATCAGTGAAATGCAGACATCCCCCCATGGGGGCTATCTTTTATGGTAGCATCTTGATTTATTTGAAGGTCAGGTATCTCATATCGTGATGTACGAGTACGAGTATCTAAATGTGTGAGAATCGTTTAGCTTAAAGATTGATTGACGACTTGGTTCTCATAATGGGGATTTAATTTCATTTAATTCATTGACAATTTTGTGAAATGCAAAACGTAGCAAATCCAATAGCTTTTATGGTCACATCTTGATTTATTTGATTGTGATGTATCTACAAGATTGATTATAGGCATGGTTCTCATAATTGGGATTTAATGCATCGACAAATTGGTGAAATGCAGCTATCCTATATCTTTTATGGTCAAATCTTGATTTTGTTTATGGCCAAGTTTGGCTAAGCGCCGATTTGGCAAGCCGCCGCTGATCACACATTTTAAAATAGGCATTTTACAAGCAAACTGATTTGAATTTTTGTCCCCAAGTATCTAGAGATATTTTGCATTAATTACGAGCACAAAAAATAAGTGAGCTAATGGCGAACTCAAAAATATGCTATAAAAATATCCCGTTTTCGGGTGTCACATCANGTTAGCTTCTGTATTCTGTACAAAAAAGAATCCTTTTTCAAGGCAATACTGACTAATGAGATACTCTCTTTAAATAATTTTTGTATATAAATATTCCAAAATATTTAAAGTATCCATATTTTGAATAATATTTCTTGTTGCTCATTACATCACTCACTAATTTGATGTACCTTAAAATTCCTATGGCTAAACTTTAACTATCTCCTTTGAGATACATTCGCTTCGGTTGTAAAAACAAAAAAAAAACGAGTTAAATTTGGCAAGAGCTCGGTTAGATTATGTTGAAACACCCTTCATTCCATACATCCGATTCATATTCAACGCGATTAATATGTTATTTCTTTCGGTCCCGGCCTTTCGTTGGCTTAATCTCTGGCGACCCAATTTTTTGTGGCTTTTGGTGGCTTTTGGCCGAGTATCTCAGTTTGCACGTTTGCCTTTGATTATACTGCATAATTATGCCCAATTTGATCAAAATTGGTTCACCATGTCATTCTTTTTTTTTTTTTTGGCGCTCGCCATTATCTCATGTTTGCTAGTTAACTTGATATAGTTATTTTCCAGCTGGAGATTAATTATCGGGTCATCTAGTTGATGGCAAAGACAAATTCATTAATGGCTTACTTACACACTCTAGAATGATTTATATTTGTGGATCGCTCATATGTATGTGTATTCATGAATATTTCTTCAAAAATTATAATTGGTCAATTAAATTTTTAAGTTTGGTGTCGAAATTGAATGGTAGAAGGAATGGTAAGTTCCCGCCCGCGGCTCTAAACTAAACAATCATATTCAATTGTATTGGCCAACGTTTTCGAGAGCTGGTAAAAAAAAGAAGAAAAACACCCAGCTTGGACATTGATGGCTTCACCCTGAACTTTTGACATTTAGCTCGGCATAGGCGTAGATCTTCGTATTAATCACGGCGAACAGGTGATTAGTCCGCGGGCTTTATGTTCGCTATCAATATGCATGAATATATATATATGTTTTCATTATGTATCTACAAGTGCGTGAATGCGCTTTTTGATTGAAGATTGATTTTAGGCTTAGTTCCCATAATGGGGATTTAATTCAATATTAAATTTCATTGACAAATCAGTGAAATGCAGACATCCCCCCATGGGGGCTATCTTTTATGGTAGCATCTTGATTTATTTGAAGGTCAGGTATCTTATATCGTGATGTACGAGTACGAGTATCTGAATGTGTGAGAATCGTTTAGCTTAAAGATTGATTGACGACTTGGTTCTCATAATGGGGATTTAATTTCATTTAATTCATTGACAAATTTGTGAAATGCAAAACGCGGCAATCCTATGGCTTTTATGGTCACATCTTGATTTATTTGATTGTGATGTATCTACAAGATTGATTATAGGCATGGTTCTCATAATTGGGATTTAATGCATCGACAAATTGGTGAAATGCAGCTATCCTATATCTTTTATGGTCAAATCTTGATTTTGTTTATGGCCAAGTTTGGCTGAGCGCCGATTTGGCAAGCCGCCGCTGATCACACATTTTAAAATAGGCATTTTACAAGCAAACTGATTTAAATTTTTGTCCCCAAGTATCTAGAGATATTTTGCATTAATTACGAGCACAAAAAACAAGTGAGCTAATGGCGAACTCAAAGATATGCTATAAAAATATCCCGTTTTCGGGTGTCACATCAATAAAAAAGTTGTGAATTGAATTTCGGGTACTTAGCCAAATGAAATACAGTTACCAATATTGACATATAAACAACCAAATGCAAATTCAATTTAAACACCGGATCTGTGAAACTTGTTTCGCCTCTAAATAATTACAAACACATCGAAAATTAAACGAAGCGAATAAACAAATTTACAAACAAAAAAACAAGAATGTCATTTAATAATCCCGAAATGTTTTTTGTTTGTTTTTTTTTCAATTGATCTTCCCCGAAGCTAATTTGTTACAGTATAAAAAATTGACGCAGTTAGAATCCGTGAGTTTTGATAATCCGCATATCGGGTTTAACCCGATGTTTAGCCAAGTTTTATTTTAGTTATATGATTACCCATAAAGTTGATTGTTTTTTATTTCTTGGTATTATTACTTTCATCACAGGCATTCCATTTTGGATTTCTGATTTCGGATTTTGGATGTCTTTTTTTTCTCAACACTGTTGACCCGGCTAATTTTACAAGCAAGGCAATTTTGCGTGGGCTTTATGGGTTTCAGTCCCAGCAAATTCGTGATTATGTGATTTGTGAGTTTTTAACTTTTAATTAACTTTAAAAATTGTCTGGTGACCCAGCAAAATATTTAAACAATAATTGTGGGCGGATTTCTTTCAAGAGATCCAAGTAATGAGGGACTTACAAAAATAATGTATATCTTTAGTTAAAGATTATTTTTTTCAATGCTTGCAATTATTTAAGTTTTTTATAAAGCATTAAAGTTTCTTAGTACCCACAAAATGGTTAAAAATGTTATCTGAATTTTTAGAGCGTACTACATATAATTTTAAGATATTTTTTTTTATTGTTCCGTATAACTTTTTACGGTATTTATAATTATTGAAATTTAATATTTAATATTTTTTTTACCAACAAAATTTGAAAACCATATTTTTGGGAATATTGCCCAAAACCCATAAAGTTGAAGAAATCGAAAATAATTGATTTCGATTTTATTTCAGTATGTATGTTTTGATTTTATGATTCTCCAATTCTTCAATTTGCAATCACTCTTAATGTAACCAGTATCACTGAGTTAGCATTTGGCGCTTCACTTCGCAGTTTGTTAACTTGAATCACATAATGCTTGGCCTTAATTAATTGCACTTCGGAGGCAGTCACATAAATTCACTGAAAAACGTCTCCGATTCTGATTTTGATGATTCGGCTTCGGAATATCACTGGGCTTGACTTGACTTACTGCACTGGCTTGTGGACTTTTGCTTGGGGGGAAAATGTCGCTGGGATGCAGCAGGCGAAGTGGACGCAGCCGCACTAAAAGCTGCAGAGACTCGTCTTCGTTTATATACACACACGGCGTATGAGTTAACAAAAATCGTTTTGGATATTGCCTCAAAAATCCAAAGCCGCGGCAAGTAAAATAACACCAACAAAAACACACACAGAAAAACAAAACCAAAAAATAAGCAAAAATAAAACAAAAAGCAACGCTAGTAGCTTATATTGTTGTTTATTTAACGTTGCTCGTGGTGTTTTTTATTTACGCACACTGAACGGAACCTGGGTATTACGATTTATTGGCAAGTCGGCTTAATTTATTCTGCAAACTCTAAACTTGTACCACCGCCAAAGTGTCAATAAAAACAACAAAAATAGAATAGGACCCGGCTTAAGATTTATTTTTTAAACATTGCGAACACTTAAATTGCACCCGCTTTTGATCTGCTGTTGTGAAATGTTAGAGGTCAAGTTTTTAAAAATCTCAATTAATTCTCAAAAGTAAACAAGCTGTAGGATTTTGGTGTATATATATGATTGAATAAATCATCAATAATAAATTCATCAATAATAATAATAAAAATAAATTGTTATTATAAACTTAATTGGGTAGAGGATAGTAGTATGCTGTTCTTCTGTTCTATATAAAATAGACATCGATGATGTTCGAGTAATTTA
>JAJJHY010008789.1:19631143-19698971 GCA_021224005.1 Drosophila setifemur
AATATATATATTTTAACCATCTAAATTCAAATTAAGAGAAAAGTATCTATTTATTTGATTGTACTTTCAACCATGAATTGCGAAATTTGTTTTGCGTGGGAACTGATAGTATAATATTGGACAGCAAAGTGCAATATAAACGTTCTAATCACATGCAACATTTTAATCTATTTTTGATTTTCCCCGTGTCATGTAATCGCCATTTACGTGCAATTTCCGCACCAAAACACTCAAAGCCTGATACACTTCTTCCAGAACTCCGTTAACTGCAATTTCGTGCGGGCCTGAAACTTCAAAATCAGTTCATTAAAAAAACCACCAAAGTTGCCTTTTGAATTATAAAAGTTTTCACAACACAAACTCATATGTATTTGTATCTTTGTTCGGGGAATGTCGTTGTGACGGTGCCTCAACTGGCGATTCAGGAAGAGGTGGGGGCTATGGATTCGCAAAGCGTCATCCCGAATTGATGACGCAGCCGGTGACGCATTCGAGTAACCAAAACCAAACCTTACCAACCACTCAGAGAGAAATCTAGATACTCGCACCAGCTTAGCAACAACAAAAATCCAATGCGAAATTCATTCGTCTGTCTCGTGTGGCAAATAAAAAACAAAAACAACAAAAAAAGAACAACAACATTCGTAGGAAAAAAAAAACCGACTTTGTTTTGGTCACAACACCAGTTTAACGTATTAATGTTTTCAAATTTAAATTTAAAATGTAACGTATTCTTGTTCGATCTTCAGGCACTGTGGGGCAATTGGAGATAAATATATATCTATAATTATATACAAAATAAATTAATGCAATAAGTAGTATATGTTTATGGTTGTAAAAAGCCTTCAAAGCTTACAGCACAATAAAATATACAGATTGTTATTATTGATTAATAATTATACATATAGAAACAAGGCCCTCTATAAGAGAGACATAAAATAGCAACAAGTTGTTGAACATTTATAGACTTTGCATATTTGACCTGAATCGGTTCATTCTTTCTATATTAATTAAAGCCTGCTATTTCATGCAATAATAATCGATTTAAATATATTATTTCTTACCTATATACATATATATACCAACTTACATATATAAGTTGGTTCGACTTGCCAAAAATTATTATAACTAAATGGGAGGTTTTTTATAACTATGTTCACTTAATAATTTAACAAATTAATTAAATTGTGGTGAATCAGAAAGAAGTATAGATTAATGAACAATTATAATTGCTTGAACTTAGCTAAAAAATATTTTTCACACAAAAACCAATTTTAAAATCAATTAAAGAAAATTAACTAAAGCTCAACATTTATTTTACTCTTCTTATACTTAATAGACTTAATTTTGAAATGTGTAGGAAATTCTTCGTTGACTTATTTATTATAATTCATTTCAAATATATAGGAAACTGTTTCTTTACTTGCATTTCATAATTAATTTCAGTTATTTAGGAAATACTTTTTTTACCTCATTTACAATTCATTCCTTTTTTATATCTTCCTGAATTTCCTAGTTATGGGAAATGTTTCTGTATTACTTGCCTTTTAAAATTAATTTCAGATTTATGGGAAATTCTTTCTTTACCTTAATGACAATTTCATTCTGAGTTTATTCCTTCCTGACTTTCCGATTTATGTGAAATGCTCCTGTACTAGCTATAAAAGTGATTCAGTAAAATTCCACTCCTCGCCCTTGAACTGGAACCCCTTTATCGATGGGATTCGTGCCACAGTACCAGTATATTTCCCATTTCAAATCTTTCACATACGAATTTTTGAGAAACAGATGCAAAATTGTATGGAGAGGGGAGGAAGGGAGGAGGAGGAGGAGCAGTAGGAGAAGAGAAAGATGAGCGGGGAAAGGCGAGACGCGTGTATTGTTGGTGTTGTTTGTTCTCTTACCTCGTCGTTCGCGATTTTTCACTTTATTCCAGTCCGAGCATACGCACACACACACACACAGGCACACAGAGGCGCATTTATCGGTTACTCTCTGGAGATGGGGAAACTGAAACAGACGTTTCATTTCAAAAATGATCGTTACGCTGCTAACGAAAAATCCGATCGGGGATCGAAGGAAAACAACGCATTGATAAAAACCAACGCCAAAAATACGATCCTATATTTGGGGATACAAATGTTGAGATACGCATTTATGTGAGTGCGTGTGTGTGTGTTGGTGTGTGTGTGTGTGTATACCGGCGGATGTCTTTAGTGGGAAATCACCTTGCGCCAGCTGCAACTGCAACTGCAAAGGAGAAGGCGACGGCGAAGGCGAAGGCATCACATGTACAGCCCTGCAACGCTGCACTATGGCACTATATCCTATGGATACTCTGGTGCTGGTGTTGGTGTTGGTGCTTAGGGGTTGAAGTACAGTATGGGAGTTGTATAGTGCAGCTGACATAGAAATCTACCTGCGACATAATGCCCCGCTCGGTGGTTCTTACCTGCTCCTGGAAGAGATCTCGCCAGATCTTTGCTGCTCACTGCCAGCGAGCGAGCGACCTTCTGTCGTAATTCCTGCGTAGAGGTGATCCTCGCGTTTCCGAGGGACAGCTGCAAAAATCATGAAATTGCTGCACTGCCAACTGTATTATGTATACACACACATGCACAAATGACTAATGATCACGCACAGGAAGAAATTCGAAGATCGATTTGGATGGAGGATACTTTCTCAACCTG
The DNA here is from genome assembly GCA_021224005.1 of Drosophila setifemur. Lineage (NCBI taxonomy): Eukaryota > Metazoa > Arthropoda > Insecta > Diptera > Drosophilidae > Drosophila > Drosophila setifemur. Next base: position 19,633,834 of record JAJJHY010008789.1, read on the forward strand.
AGCCTGGCGGGATTTTTTATTACCATAAATTCGGGTTGAAAATTTGCATTATTCAGTAATTAAATTGGGGTTCAAGTATGATTTAATCTTTATTTTGATATTTTCAGTAATGATGGTTTTTGGGTTTAATTTCTTAATATTATTGAAATATATGAATACTATTTTAAACGATATTAATAAATGCATCTTAAACTTAATTTCAAGATAATATTTTTAAAGGGATTATACTCAACTCATTACAAATATTAACTTAATGTTTAAAATCAAATATAATCACTGTTCTGGAACCCCTTTCATAAATTAAGGATATTTCTTTATGTTCAATATAAATCGTTAATATTTTATAAAACTGTATACATTTTTTAAAATTAATCGTTACTAAAAGTGTTCATATTCAAAATGTTTAAAATCTCAATCTTTGAAGATTAAAATTTACATGCCTATGTAGGTTGTTAGCTAAAAACAAATATCAGTTTCAAAAAACCAATATTTAGAAAAGAAATATTGAAGATGACATAAAATATCTCAAATTTTATTTTTATCGGAAAGTATCGCATTTTTCTTTATACTCGTACAACCCATTCGTTCATATAAATTATACAATTAAATACATTTATTCTCCAACATTCTATATTTATATTCTTGAACTAAAAGTTTAATTTATTCAAATTAATTTAAATGTTACCAAGCGTCTTATCATTGAACCGCATAACATGCCATAAACCGCAGCGTTCAAATAGTGCGCAGATAACTTAGATATAAGGTAAGACTCTGTTTTTAAGGGTTGCTGTAAAGATAATGCTCGCAGGGAGCGGGCATTCAAATTCAAAATACGAAATACGAAATCCAACGTTTAAATCAAAATGCCTGTGCATGGGCTGGTGTGCGTGCGAGAGAGCCGTGTGTGTGATGACGTTTCCTTCTCTTCTTCTTCGTCTTCCATTTCAATTCCAACGTAAAGTCAGAGGAATTTCAGCGTTCAACGCAATTGTTTTCAAAAATAACGATGCTCTGCGGGGCTCTCTCTCTCTTTCTCTTGGCTCTGCTGTACTCTGCTCTCTATCGGCGCTCACTTCGCACTCACACACACACACACACGAAGGCAACCTTGTGCTGCGGGCGAACGAGTGCAAGCGAGACAGAGGGAGCGAAAGCAATGAGTGCGAGCGAGAGAGATAACATCCCTGTTAACTAACAGGGGAAGCACAAACGTAGGCGAACTATAACAGAGCCGCACACACGAATGCTAACCGCAGTTCGTTTTGAACCCGCTTTCATCCGACTTTGCGACCCGTCCCGTCATTCCGATTTCTGAATTACCTTGCGCTGGTTGTCGTTGCTGCGTTTAAAAATCGTTCGAAGAGGACGCGCGTTCCGCGTTGCGTTTGACGTTTCTCGTTTTTTTCAAGATTGCGATACTGAGTGTGGTGTGCTTTCGTTCGTTCATTCATACGCTCGTTCGTTTGTTCGATTTGTTTTAAAATCGACTGAGAAACAACGCGATTTCGCATTATTTACCAGCAATTTCGTCATTGCGGAATATACAAAAGCCAGCATATCGTAGTGGAAGTTATTAGATCGAATTAATCGCCCCATAACGCGCGTCGCCAAATGTCAAAACAATTAACTGCGATCATCGGAAACAGCAACAGCAACAAATGCCAATCGTGAGGTACAGCTAAGCGAAAGGAGAAGCACAAAAAAAGAAAAACAAGGAAAGAAGCTGAAGTATAGAAGCAGAAGCAGGAGCGTGGCAAAGAGAGCGAGCAAGAACTGTGATAAACGTTAAGTGGTAAACAAGCAAAAAATATACAATCATGGATAACAGTAGCGGCCAAAATAGCGCTACCACAGCGGCGTCCAGCAAAATAGTCAACTACTCGCTGCCCTCGTCGCCAGCCGCATCGTCGCCGCCTTTATCACCATCGTCACCCGCCCCCGCAGCTACCAGCATTAGCTCCTCCTCCTCCTCCTCCGCATCATCCTCCTCCTCCCCCATCGGCAGCAGCCCTGTCAGCGAGGATACTCCACCCTCCGGATCATCGCTCTTCACCCCCAAGAAGGACTTTCCCAATCCCAAGATGCTGCAGACCATACGGGAGAAGCTCTCAACACCTGGCGGAGCCTGCGACCTGTTGGCCTTGGGCATCGCCGCGGAGCCCACCATGGACCAACAACAGCCGGTGAAGCTGATCAAGCAACGTTACTTGATTAGCTCTCAACCTAGTCACATATCCGCTGCTGCGGCAGCCAAGACGCCCGCCTCGTATCGCCACCTGGTCGATCTCACCGCCTCCAACCTGCGCTGCGTGGACGTCTTTACCGGTCAGCAGTTCCTCTGCAGGATCATCAACGAACCCCTGCACAAGGTGCAGCGTGCCTACTTCCAGCTCCAGCAGCAGGACGAGGAGCTGCGCCGCAGCACCATCTACGGGCATTCGCTCATCCGACCCGTTCACGACATCGTGCCCATGTCCAAGGATCGCACCTACATACTGATTGCACTGGCGCCCCAGGAACGGGATGCGGTGGGCGGACTGACGGGCGTCTATGAGAACCTCCATACCTACATTCGGCACGAGAAGCGACTGTGCGAGACGGAGGCGCGGGCGATATTCCATCAGATCTGCCAGACCGTCCAGGTGTGCCATCGCAATGGGATTATCCTCAGGGATCTCAAGCTCAAGCGGTTCTACTTCATCGATGAGGCGAGGTGAGTTGCGTTGCGTTGCGTTACCAGGTGACGGAGACACCTTCAAAAATCCCAATCCACAATACACACAATTGCAGTCGCCGACGTCGTCTGTCGGCTGCCTGCTGCCTGCTGCCTTTATTTTGCAATTCGATAAAAACTCGTTATGAGCGAGAGATCTTGTTTTTGTATTTGTTTTTGTTTTTGCCACCGCTGCTGTTGCTATTGCTGTTGGTGTGGTTCGTCGTGTGTTGGTGGTGCCACAATTGTTGCTCTTGTTATTAGCCCATGTGCTTGTTGGTGTTGTTGGTGGTGTTGTTGGTGGCGTCGTCGTCGTTGTGGGTAACATTGAACATTTAACAAGTGTTGCAATCGAATCACCAATAGGCCAACAAAAACAATTATACCGTCGAAACCAACCACATGCACACACGCGTATATCTGTCTCTCTGTAGGCACAGCGGAGGTCAAGATGATAGTTGAGGGATTTTCGGACTATATAATTAATTTGTATAGCATATTTTCAGTACCTGTTGCATTTGAAAAACGCTTAATTTAAACTCGATTCTTACCAAGTACTAGATTTTTATATTACAAAAATTAAAAGAATCATCTGTCAATAATATAATATTCATTTAAATAAATAGTTAAATATTTTAATAAGACTCATAAGTAGAGTAATCTATATCCCATTATTACGAAAATAATTCTACTTCTTGAATCATCATAATAATTTTTTAAGACTCATGGCTACAGTTTAGTAAAATGTATAATTATTTCAATGTCATCGTTACTTTTAACATTTTTAGATAAAAGTTATTTTGTTTGTTTGTAAACAAAAATTAAGTATTTCAATATTCATGCTATTCTCATGAAAAATAGTATTATTCACAGTTTCGTCATATTTCGTTGTTTCGTGTTATTATTCTGACCTCCACTGTAGGTGTGTACACATACACAAGGCTTAGTCAGGCAAGGGCCAATGTGCCACAGTGGTGTCTAAAATGTTGGCACTCCTCTTTACTTTTTTTTTTCTTACACATTTTGGAATCTAGCATTGCCACATTTTAAGAATTGTACAATATGCCATGTGCAATTTGAGGTGGACTGGGGGGCAGGCAGTTGAGGGGTGTTGTAGGTGGAGGTTATTGCTATATATTTCGTGAGGTATGATAGTAAGAGCAGACACTGGGCTTGACAGTGGATGATGAAATATTGCGTACACTTCCGTCAATTGGGTTCTTTTTGAAAACCGAATTCGAGAGTGCTTTTTCGCATATGCAAATGTATTTAAACGAGGACTGTCTCCCGCTTTTATTATCATTCTTGTTTTTTACTGACATCAGCAGCGAATGACGTGAACAATTGTTCGATTTCGTTCGCTTACAATTAACATAGCGCAATATCTGCTGATTTTTTCATCATTTTGTTATTTTATTCTGTGCCAAGTGCAAACAAAACAGCTCAGCGGAAGGAAGATATACACAGAATCGCTATCTGTCTATTTATTCGCTATATATCTATTTCTCTCACCTTGGCGGAAAAAAAACCAAAACCAAAACAAAACAAGTGTTCAATGAGATTTCGAATTCGCTGTGATTATTAACGATCATTTCCATTTGAAAATGCTATGTACTTGGCGGTAAATAGGCGTGTGTATGTACATATATATATTCACATCTAACTAACGCACACGCGCATCCAAACAACGAACTCAAATTTTTTAAGGTCACAAGGCGGTGAGTGGCCCTGACTCTGATCTTCTGTATTTTTAACACATATATACGAATGTATATATAGGTATAATACATACAGTCGTCGGCGCATTTATGCATGTAAATTTGTTTTGTAGTCATACTCGGCTCCCACTCATATTGGGTACATAAAAATCTTCAAGGTGTTTTTTTAATGCTTTTGTAAATGTATCTGACTGGCGTCGCCGGTTTTCCGCATTTTCGTTTAGCCTCTATCGCAGGTTAGATTTGTGTCAAGAGATGCGAAGAGCTCACCGCCCCCGATTCGATCTCGCGAAGATGGCCCAAAAGCCAGCCTCTCTTCTTGGCCTAAAAGCCTCTCTATTTTCCAGACAACGAGGTCACCGAGCTGCAACACTTGGAAAAATATATTTGTTTATTTTAGCTATAAATTTAACAAATTGTTTTTAAGAACCTTTATCTCAAAAAGTGGCAATCTGACGTGGCCCTGAAATCTCCAGAAATTTCAAAACAATAATTTCTTCCGATGGTTTCGATTCTATAATCTTTCCGAAATAACCTTTATCAATCTGACGTGGCCCTGAAATCTCTTTGTTTATTTCAAAACAATAATGATGGCCGATTCTTAATGAATGACGTAAACTATAGGTAATAGGTATGGTCATATGATATCTCAAACTCTCGAAAATGATACTTAGAAAGTCTTATTATTGTCAATATGTTCTTCAGTTTATGCATTATGTTATAAAAGTTTTTTATCAGGCTTCAAGTTCCTTTGAGCTATCAGTTCATACTTTATCAGGGCACGTGAATCCAATTCATAAAATGCTTTTACTATAAACCTCTTGAGGTTTTCATTATAATTTCGATACCAGAATAGTTGTCTAGGAATATTATATTAATATTCATTTACATCGAAATTCTATATATATAAATGGTTTCAAAATTGTTCTAACGAGTTGAAAAAATATATAAAATTAAAAAAAAATCTAAGCGACCTCGTAGGTGTAACTATCAACTTGAAATCGATCTTCATTTGATTATTTCTTTCGGTGCGGAGAGCGCACATTACAATTTGTGACGAGGAGAGGCGCGTTTCCAAAGCTTGTTTTCGTTCAGGGTCAGCTCGAGGTTTTTTTTCGGCTCGCTTTTGGATGTTTGGATACTATAGTGCGGCGTTCGTGTGCTTTTGGCTCGTGCACACACATAGCTATATCTCTCGATTCGTTATAGTGGTGGTGCTGGCCTGGTCCCAGCAGAAGCGCGCCGTTGCAGCAACAAGTTGCGATACGTCACTCACTCACTCAGCTCTGGGTTGGATCGCTCTCTTTTTGTTTCGGCTCTATTCGCTGTGTTTAGTTACCTTTGTTACTTTTTGCATTCGAATGTGGGCCAATGTCAATGGAGTGGAGCTCGGAGTGGGTAGGGGCAGGGGCAGGGAGGGGGCGGCGGCGGCGGAGGAGGTGGAGGAGGAGGCACTCGCTCATGGGTGTCGGGGGTCGCAAGCTGCGCTTTCGTCACCAACTCGCTCTCTCGCGGCCAAATTCGCCTTTTGACTTGTCAACAAACGAACGCCAACGCCAACGCCGTGGCCGATCGATTCAAGTCCCCCCCGAAAAGACTCTTTGATATTGCGCTAGCCCCCAGCTAATGGCCACACAAAATCGGGGGTTATGCAAGGGATTGCACATGATGTGTAGTAGGGCTTGGATGTTGGCACTGAGATGTACAGAGGGGGCGATCAGAATTGTGGTTAATGGGGAGGAGGGAGGTACTCGGAGATTATTATGAATTTGTAAACTAGATATATAAATAAAGTTGGAATTTCCTAAATAAATTCTATGTATAAAATAAAATCTCTAAACATTGCCTATTATTTATTCTGCTTTCAGAACCAAACTGCAATATGAATCGCTGGAGGGTTCAATGATTCTCGATGGTGAGGACGACACTCTAAGCGACAAGATCGGCTGTCCATTGTACACCGCTCCGGAACTCCTGTGTCCCCAGCCTACGTACAAGGGCAAACCGGCGGATATGTGGTCGCTTGGAGTGATCCTCTACACAATGCTGGTGGGCCAATACCCCTTTTACGAGAAGGCCAACTGCAATCTGATCACGGTGATCCGTCATGGCAATGTTCAAATACCCATGACGCTGTCCAAGTCTGTGCGCTGGCTGTTGCTCTCTCTGTTGAGGAAGGACTACACGGAACGGATGACCGCCAGTCACATCTTCCTGACTCCCTGGCTCCGCGAACAGCGGCCATTCCATATGTACCTGCCCGTCAATGTGGAGGTGGCCGACTGGAGCGATGCGGAGGAGAGCGAAGAGAACGCCGCCGAGGCCATGGACGAGGATGAGGACGGACCCTGTCCGTTGGGCGACAAGCACGAGTATGAGGATATTGGTGTGGAGCCATTGGACTACACCCGCACCACGCTGCAGATGGTGGCCCAGAGTGGGGCCAGCGAATCAGATGCGGATGCGGATGTGGACATAATGGGCTGATCCTAGCTCGTCAAGTCACCCACGGGTTGCTCTCTGGGACACGCTGGCGCGTGGGTTGAATTGGAGTCTTTAAAGACCTGATTCGACCGCTGGGATCTGGGACCGATTCTGGCTGATATGATAGGACATTGTGGACACAACAGTGGTGCCTTTCCTGGTCCTGGCTATCCAGCGCGCGCCGACTCCGCCTGCGTTCCACGTCGCCTTCCTGCAGGTGGTACTGCCAACAAAGACTTAAAGCCTCGCTTAGACACAAGACAACACTCTCAGACACTCTAAGAACTCACTGCCTTCCAATCGCGCCGCTGCGGCGGGATTCGTTCAAGAATCTCCGTGCCGCAGGCCGCAGCCTCTGCTCTTTGCAACCGATTCTTCCTATATACAACATAATGAACCTATGTACAATACACAAAGGAAAAACCTTTTTTTGATTTGTTTGCATACTGTTGATCTTATCAAAATGGACAGTAGTCGCCCTTCGCCCTGATTTGTTTTTGGGCTCTAAAGAAACATTATTTTTCATGTTAAGAAAATGCAACGAATGCAAATTGTTATTTATTATTTAATACGTCTGTATTACGCTTCGTCTACTATTAAAATCTTGTAAGTGAAAATCGTGAAACAAAAAACATAATACATTGAAATTTGATCTCACCAAGCATTATAATTGTGGTGTTTTTTTTTTTGTTTTGGGGAATTTTTATCAGATATGTTCTAGAATCAGCTGTGACTATTCTAATCAGCTATGTTCATGAATTTGTATATATATATTCCATGGAACAAGAGGAAATAGTCACAAACAATGAGTCAGGGGGAACTCAAGATTCTTGAACCTCCTGTGTGCGTCACATTGTTTACTGGCTAAGATCTGAAAAACATTTCAGATACTCGTAGAATACCGAAATGTCTGGAACTCTAATTTGATTTTAACTTATAAATATTTACGTTTAATGTGATAATTGATGGCGATACGCCTGTTTAATTATCAAGAGAATTCCGAGAGTAGATAACTACCATCAAATCGGATGAGGAAATCCAAGTTCTATAGTTGTTTCCCAGATTGATAATGCAACCCAGTGACTGGTGGAAGTTATCAGATTGGCGAACGTGACTTTCGAGGCGGAAATATTTGTGACTTTGGTCAACAATAACAATAAACTAACTATGCAGGGTGCCCCTGCCAGTCAACATGGAGTCCCACCACTGTCCCCCATCATCTGATGTGCCGACGTGACATTCGCATTCGTGCTGGTGCTGTTCCCGAGCGTTTTTCTACCTGCGGAACTGTGGAGCTGTGGAGCTGCGGAGCACTTTGTTCAGATTATGAAATTGCCGACCGAGAGAACGAGAACTGCGCAAAACGCGAAAAGTGCTGACGACTACGTCACCTTCAGATTGTGACTATCAATTTTTTTTGGGGCTCAGTGCCACGCATGAACTTTTCTGCGCTCCGGAATCGACTGGAAAATACCCAGTTGGGAGCGGAAACTTATGTGTTCTTGAATAATTAGTACTTTTATTATCTAAACATATCGATTTGGTATATATCATAGAAAACTAATGACAAATAATAGAAAGAGCTTATTAATATAACACAAGTAGGTCTATCAAACTAATAATAATCTAATATTTGGTTTACATTTATCAAAAATATTCCCCTTACCAATTTATCATATCTTTGAAGGGTAATGAAAGCTTCGGGAGCCCCAAACCCCCCTTTAATATGAGAATTAAAAAAGCAACACAGTCATGTGCAGTTTGATAAGATTTTAACAGGCATTTCAGAACGGAACGAACCATCTAGAATATAGGCATTATGTGTGAATAGGAATGTCACGGTTCTTTCTAAAAAGGGACCTATAAAAGACTTCCCAGTCATTAAAAAAGAGATTAAAGTCAGCTAAATGGAAAGTACAAAGGTGTGTTCGCATGGGTGGATAGTATCTCTCTATATCTCTAGTCTAGTTAAAATTCACTTTTTAGGTTCTTAAAGGTCAAGTGCCAGAGCAAACCATAAACTAGACCTGAACCATGTCAGCTAAGCTACTTTCCCCCGACCCAAAAAAAAAAGCGTTACACTTTTTTTTTGTATTTTGTTGTGACACCGTGACTTAGATAGAAACTATGTTTTTGTTTTGATCAAAACTATGTTGTTTTCCCGCAAGAATTTCTTATCTGACACAAGGGATTATTTATTATATTAAAAAATCTCCATTTTTATTCTCATTGCCTGACTATTTTATCTGATAACTCTGAGTCATCGGGATCGTAAAGTAGACAACTGCAAATCAACAACAATTCTCCTGCAGTACAAATATAGACATAAATAACAAATTGCGAACCAGATCGGACGGCTTTACGGTATTTCTCAAGTCAATCAAATGTTCAGCACAGGTATTTAGCACAAATATCTTCGTGCCTAATTGCGGAAACTGTGTTCTAAATAGCTTTAAATTGTTGTAATAGTGCACGTCCGTCGACCGAACGCATGTGTGCGGATATATTTTGGGTTCTGCCCCCAAAAAAGTGCAGTTCCTGCCTTTCTATTTTCGCCTCTTTCAGTCGACAAACAACGATCGATGAGAATTTATTTCTTCTATGAACTTTTAACACGATTTCATTAAAGTACATAATAAGGAAAGCTCAATAGAAATAGTTGTAAAATCTTCTTTTTGTACGCTTTTGTTGCTCGGAAACCAACCTTGTTTTATATTTTGTTGAGTTAAATAAAAAATAGTAGGTAATAATTTTTGACTCTGTTTTTATTTTGAAATGTACCAGAATTGTTGAGTTTTTTTTTTTAAGGTTAATATGCGATTTGAATTGGCGCCCATTTATTTGCCTAATCGTTTACCAATACTGATATTTTCTTATCGAAAAGCCGATAAAGATTCGCACATTTTACCTGATGGAGTGAGGTTATGAAAGATCATCCTATGTTTCCTTCATAAACAAAATTAACTGAATAATATATTTGGAAACAATGAATACAATTTAAATTTCCATAAAACTTTTATAACATGCACACATACATATTCTAGTTTTTAAAAGTATCCTTTAGTTGCCTTATCTCTGCCCAAGCAATAAGAACTTTTGAATATTTATCTCAAAAGTAATCTGACCAACCCTTCCATTCGATCCCTTTTTAAAATGTGAGTGTAATACAAGAACATGCTTTCCCCCGGGATCCATTCCAACCGGAAACCAATTAATTATCTTTCATGTACACACTCAAAAATTTGTTCCCCCACATAACATAGGTTTCTTCATAGCTCTGGTTTAGTCATAAAACTGAAAAATATTTTCAGTTTGGAATTTTTAAGACCAATAAGAACTAAATCCATCATCTTATCTCCGTTTGACCGTTATTCAGAACAAATTTTTTTTTACAAACAGCACGTATACTTTGTGATTTATTAAAAACCACAAACGGAGTTCTCAGAAAATGTTATCTTTGTGGAATATATATATTCTGAGAAGCTTACGTTTTTCAATTTTTAATGAAATTGCAAAAACATTCATCAATATTTTAAATTTCACAATTATAGGACACTTTACGTTCCTCTTAAAACAATTTGCTGACTCACAATTAATATGCAGATGCTGTGGGCTGTTGATATGCATTAACTAAATTAATGTTATTATGAAATATTTCGTACTCTTTATTCAAAAAACTAATTGCAAACTTTTTTATTTACTTGGAAATCGATTGCAGCATAGAAAGCAATCGATAGTGATTTACCGTTTGATTCAAAAAATCGATATCAGAGAACTCCCATCACAATAGCTTTTTTGGCCAATATAATTTAAGCTTCAAATCCGCGGAATATTAAATTCTAAAAACAAAATGGACGAATCCCGCTTAAAACTCACAGATCTCAACACGTACTGCCTCCTGAAGATCTTTGATTACTTGTCGGAGGCGGATCTTCTGCGTCTGAGCATGGCCAGCCGATTTTTGGAGGGTATCATAAACTCGAATATTTTTGCCAAATGGGCCATGGATCTGTTGCTCTGCGGCATCAGGGATAATCCGAGCGTAAATCAGAGGTATGTTTTAAATCAATAATAAAGGAATACATTTTGTATCTGTTTCAATATCGTTTAGGAACTTCTTCCGCTTACCCAATTTTCGGCGCATCCAGATCTCCAGAAACTGGGTGAAAGGAGTCTACGAGCAGCGTCCCTATTTCCACCATGACCCAATGTTCCCCACTAAACTCTGCCTGGAGAGCGACGCTCTTTACATCACACACGCCAGCTATCTGCGGAGGTACCGTCGAACCAGGGAAGATGCAATGGATCGCCTCTATGAAAAGGAGATCTACACCTCAGCCAGCACAGACATTTCTGATTTTGTTAAGAAACAGAATACCATATTCGCGGGCCGCACCTGTGGATCTTGTTTCCTGTACGACGATGGCTATGTTATCGCTGAGCAGCGGATGCATGCGTCCAACGAGTATTTGCACTGCGTGGACTTCCTCAATAGTTTGTACGTTACCAGCACGGACACCTGCTGCAAGTTGTGGCAGCGCTCTCAGGAGTTTGGACAGACCCACTTCGACCTGGTCATGGAGCTGAATCGGGCATTTAAATCGATGAAACTGAGTGCCGACGGACAGTGGCTGTTCGGGGGTCTCTACACGGACAAGGATCGCAAGGCGCTAAGGGCCATCGATGTGGAAACGTAAATATGGGGATAGGGATTCTTTAAAAAAAATTCCATTTAAATCGTTTGGTTTTTGTTTAGCGGCGAGGAAATGGTATTCAACTCGGATACAATGTCAGTTTACGATCTGAAAATAAAGGATGACCAGGTGCTGTTTATGGCCAACTTTGACACCACCTTGCGGATGTTCGATCGCCGCGTGGATAGCGATGTGGCCACCTGGGAGGATCCGTTCGACTCGTCGTTTTACTGCCTGGAATACGATGGTCTATATGCGGTATTGGCCGGGACCAGCATGCATGCCCGGGTCAATCTGTACGATATCAGGATGCCAAAACATGTGCAAATGTACTTCCCGGGTCGCTCGTGGCGTCATGATGGATTTTCCCCCGTTTACAGCCTCGCCTGTGATAGCCAATACATGTTCATAGCCACCGACCACAACCTGCGGGTGTTTGACTTCAGCTGCTCCCTTGGCACTGCAAGGGACTACAACAACATTATCAGAGAGCAATTTAGAATACGAGCTGCAAATCAGGGTCGAAATGTGAATTTTTAACAAGTTCAATTAGCTGTGAATAGTATAAATTAAAAATATTAGCCTAAATTATGCCATATTTAAGAGTTCAACGATTTGTGACCAACATTAATTAGATAAGTATTAAAGTTTCGTCCGAACTAAAAATGTTAAATGTTAATGCCTGCAAATAAGCTAGAATTGTAGACAACATCTCTCAAATGATTAATTGTTCTAGTTTTTAAGGATTTAAGACGAAATTGTAATGCATAATCAGAGCTTTCTTAGGATTTAGAAATCCTCCGAATAAAATTCTTGCATATAAGATTAGGATAGAGAGATGAAGTGCCACCTTTCCATTCATTCCAAGATCAAGGGAGTTGTTTAAAACAAGTTTTATTGACCTGCCGACAAATTGGATCCTATCATAACATGACCACAAACTTATTTTCTAAAAAAAAGAAACTTTAAAACATCCACTTAAATCATGTACACAAAACGTTAAGGTAAAAACTTATTAGGTATGCATGAAAATGGCCGAGGGACATGAGGTTGGGGGCATCCGAACTGACCATCCACACCATCGTCATCGGGTTGTGTGCAATACATGTAGTATTTGAACCGTTTGTTGCGCGCGAGACTTTTTTTTATGTTTTTGTTCATTGCGGTTCCGTGGTCAAGTATTTGTAATACTTTTCCGAGAGTTAACATCTATCACTGTAGAAAAGAGAAACTAGAAACTACCGAAATTGACAAAGACAAAGGTTGGCTTTCTGGGTAAAGTAAGACATAAATTGTGGTTGGGCTTGGGGTTTTTTTTTTGGCCGAAATTCGTTGCTAGCAGGCACTTTATCCAGTATTCTTTTGTAATTTCAGTAATTCAGTTGCATTTACATTTTGTGCGTTGTCAAGTTTAGAGCTATAGCCGAGAAAGAAGAACGATGATAAATACCGAGATAAACTGCGAAGGATCTAAGTGTCCGTATTGATCTTAGGTCTACTGTACATGCACTACGATCGGGGCCATCCCCGAGGAGGAACGTGTATCTGGGTTTGTGTGTGCAACAGCGACTATCTAGTGGAGTGTTTGCCTGCCGGCGACACAGGCGACTTCTCTGGCGGCTCGTCCGTCGTCCGGGCGGGCGCCGTCGCTGGTTCAGCTGGTACCGGGAGTGTGTGTTCCGCCTCCGCCATGTGATCCCCACTATCGCTGAGAGCAGCCGCCAGCTCGCCATTGAACTGCAGAAGGCACCCCAAAGCTCCAAAGTAACCCTCGTGCTCCAGAAACAGACCCTTCATCGTGCCATTCGACCAGAATTCCATGGCGTAGGCCAGCAGCTTCATGGAAATGGGGTTCACGCGCAGGAAATTGCCCACAAAGACCACCTATGGAATGTATTCATTAGTAGGGAAATCCAAAACCTGGTAGGTTGAGCTTACCCTATCGATCTTCTCATTCAGCGCACACATCCTTGCAATGGAACCAATGTTGTTTGTTATGGTAACGAGCGTGGCATTGGCCAGATCCTCACGCGAAACGGAATGACGCTTGTCATTGATGTGCATCTGGCCAAAGCTGGTATTGGAAATATCATACTTATTAATATGTTTCGGGATTTTTATTTGGGATGAGCTACCTTGATGCCACTAGATCCCCGGGCAGACCAAAGCGATTGTAGTCGCCGCCATAAATATCCTTTACTAGCTTGTCCACCTTTCGATTGTCGCCCTTGGTGGCCAGTTGAATGGCCTCCTCAAAGGTGGTGCAGCCGGTGAGTAAGCAACACAGTCCGAGGAATGTACCGCCGCCCAAGCTGGAGGAGAAATTGATAATTAAAGTTATTAAATATTTATAAATATAACAGTTCCAAGCTAACCCACCTTGTGCCAGAAATGCGCTTGTAATTATCAGGACCGTAGACAGCCAGAATGGAGACCCCAGATCCGACATTGACCAAGATGAAAGGGAACGGTTGCGAGAAGTTAAACTCTCTTTTCTCGCTTTTTCTATAAATTAAATATAAAACAACTTTGATTATTTAAACTCCTTAAGGAAACTCCTCTGGAACTCACAGAATGTCTCGTGCATTTTCGTAGTAGTAGCACTCGGTGCGATTGTGCAGGTCGGCAAAGAGGATGCCCTTGATGAGCGTGTCCAGTTCGTCGAATTTTGCCAGCTTCATGTTGACTTGATCGCGGAAGTCCTGCTCGAATTTGAAGGCTCCGCCGCCGGTCGCACAGACCGTGGTCACCAGCTCGGCCATGCCCTTCTGCTTGGCCAGCGACAGGAAGTTGCCCATGTCGGTGGTCTGGAAGCGGATGAAGTGCAGCGAGCCACGTCGCTTTCTTATCTCCACGTTGTCCATCTGCAAGAGGAGATTTTAAAAAGGGATAATCATTATTAGTAAAATGTTAAATATTTTATGGAAAGTATATCTAATTTCTAAACACTTGTTTTAAACAGTTAGAAATTATTTAAAGGTTTTTCTTAATTATGGTTTTTACGCGCAATACAATCTTTGTAAATTACAATTAACACCCTTCGTTGCTGCCGAGGACCGTGTTAAATAAGCTTTAAATCAAAAAAGCAGACTCTAGAATCATTAAAACAGCAAAGTAAATGTGCAAAAGTCAATGTTCGTTCGTTTTACGTAAACTTTTGAAACTGCTCCTAGAGTAGCCATAAACGAACATGTATATGTAATTCCCCATTTGTTGGACGTATTCAAAGGTTAAGCCCAAGGCTAGTTTGGACACAAATTAGCAAACGAAAGTACCGGGTAACAGTGGATTGGGTGAGAGTGGATTGACACAGTTTTGCCCAAACCAGGCGGGGCGGTTCTTTTTATCTGAGGTTCATTTTCGGGTCGAGCGTTCAACCGGAGACTTAAATTAAGAATTTAATTGACACAAATTATTCAAAGCGATCGAACAATCAGGACTTGGTTAACTAAATTTAAACATTTCAATACAGGTTCCAGATATTTGTTTACGGATTTAAAACAAAGAATATATATTAAGTTATCTCCGTATTAATTATAGATATTTTTTTGTATTCTTTGTTGACTTTGTGGGGAGTAGAAAGCTTGTGTAAGTTAAAGCAAACTTTGAAATTTAAGAGTTAAACAAACAGAAAGCTTACAAAATAAACAATTTTAATGGGCAATACAAAATTAGTTAGTGTCGTAGAATAGAAATGTAATTTTACAAAATTAAAGTCCGAATATATATTTAAGAATTTTAATATCCAATGTGCAATTCTTCGCATATACAAAAAAAGTTGCCATTAATATTTATTATGAATGTGATTCTAAAAAAAAATATACCTTACCTAATGTTTGTTTTTATTACAAAAGCGTGCAGTGACCCATTTTTCGAATTTTTTCCGCTTAAACGATTTTATTCACTAACAATTAGACAAAGCTGACCAAAATAATAAACTATGAGTCAGAGAGCTTTAAGGGAATGGGTTTCGTGGAAGATTATTCATGTGGCGCGGGGTGTGAGACTGTGAAGGTCATCGACAAGGAGTGTGCACCCGCATCAAATCAGCAAACGACCCCTCCGACCCGCAAAAAAACTGATGGATTGATTATATTTGTATTCAGATGATAATAAAGCTCAGCTAATGGCGCGCGTCAATGGGCTTTGTTACAAAATAGCGCAAAATTCCAAAGCGGAATATTTACATTCCCCTGATAGCCACTCACCTGTAGATGCGTATCTCGGTGTCCGGTTTTGCCGTAGGCCGAGTTTTTGGTTAAGTAACGCCGGATGTTCCTTAAGATTCCCGCCTCGCGATCCTGCTCATCCGGCGTTATGTCCTTGGGCTCGAAGTAGACCAGCTTAGTGAGGGTGCCGCCGATGTCCATGCCAAACCATGGCATCGCTATAAAGAATTCAACATTTTAAATTAGTTTTATGTTAACTAAAATTATACTATAAGATCCCCGCCTTTATTTGACACACCTGCACACCTTGGTGTTTGAAGAAAACAATGTAACTATACGGTTTTGATTTTATCAGACACATCACGGCCACTAGATATATCTATTGGATGGACTCTGGTTGTATTTTTTGGATTTCCGCCAAAAACATAGCGAAAAATCGCAATTTGGGCTATTGTTAATCAACTGTCAAATTCTGTTTTTGCCAACTGGTGATTAAATTTGTTGTGCCAGGGCTGACTGACATCGCTGTCATTGGGAAATCAAATCAAATTGCAACACTATAATTTTATCTGATAGATTTGAGATATCAAACATGTCTGATCCACCCATACAAAGCTACGGATACGAGCCACAAACGAATGCAACAAGTTTGAAAACATTACAAGAGCAAAAATGAACTCGAACTTCGAGCTTCACGGTGTCATGGTGTCAAGATCGAACCGGCGCCAAAACTATGTCACTATACTGGTATAGCTCGTACTTCACACCATCTATTCAAAATATACAGTGGATATCCGTTACGCTAAATTTACTTTAGGTTCACCAAAAAACCCTAATAGTTGGATTAGCTAAGATGGGTTTCTCATTTTAAAGGTATTTGATTTGTGATCTTTAAACGATCAATTTTTCTTTAAAAGACTCCAACTAATTGCTCTCCAACAAATGAACTACCTATAATTATAATTTGTTTACAAACAGCTTTCAAATTAAATATTTAATGGGTTTACCAACTGGTAGAAAATACTGTAGAGGAAGCTATAATTATTACTGAGGGAAAACTGCATTGCATACAACAAAGATTTTATTTTCTCTTAAATAATGCAATTAAGGAATTAGTTGCTATTTAGTATTTTTGAAGTCCATAGGTCCACACAAACAAAGTTAAAGTTTGAAGTGAAATCAATCGAAGTCAAAAGTACATGTATCTTCCACACAACAAGTAGCTTTCAACGACTTAAAAAACGTGCACGAACCGCTCTTGATGATGAGATCAAAGATCGATGTAAAATGTAGCGCCTCCGGCATGATGTAACTCCGAGGGCTATATATATGTTGAGTAGTTTATTTGGTTAAAGCGTAGAATCCACTGCACATAACACCAACTTGTAATCACTGGTAACGCGTTTTATTTGATTTCGCCCCAGCCCATGCGTATTTCGAGGTGTAGTACGTTGAATCGGAACGATTGTGGCTCCAAGTACTGAGAGCTTTCCGTTTGACTGTGCGAGTATCTATAACTGTTCGGTTTTGTTCATTACGAGCAATCGTGTGGGTTACGGGTAATGGTAGGTAGGGGTACGGTTGCGGGTACGGGTTCGGAGCGCCTGTGTATAGTATGTAGATTGCCTAGAGCGAGCGACCATAAACCGGAAACATTTTACTCGGACTCGCACCACGACACGTCGATGGCTCCAACTGACTGACTGGCTGCCGGATAATATATTAGCCGTAAACAGCTGAATATTGGTGAATTCCGAATTCGGGAACCGATTCATATGGTATTGGATGGGCCATGCCCACACACATGTGCGACGCAGCCCCAGCACACCTTCCTTATCTCAGGCCCCTGTAGTTCTCGGACTTCTTGGCTTATCGGCGGGAACACGCCCGGACTGATGGAAAACGCCCGAGTGTCCAGGGAATTGACCATTTAGCGAGCACCACTTCATCCACTTAACAATCATGTCCCAAAACACCGCCATCATCAAACTGCGATCACGATTCGTGGGGTCTATGGCCGAAACTTTGACGGATATCTAATCATTCATCATTTAACTGGTACCTTATTTACGCACACACCTCGAAATGCCCCTCAACAATCTCCACTGTATTTACACTTAAAACTAGATGGAGTCAAGTGAATTCCGGTGATTGAATAGGTTTTTTTTTACAATGGTTATTTTGGATTTAGATTAAATTGATATTGTAAATTCAGAAAGCAGCGAGAAATCCAAGAGATGTGGAGATTCTTGTGCCAGATTGTGAGTTTTATGTAGGTTTTAATTTGGAATGGTTAAGAAATGTTCACTTAAAATAAAGTTAAAAAGAAAAAAGCTAAACAAAATAGAACTAACTATGCTCAAATTGATATTTTATTGATAAATTTTCTGTTAATAATAACAAAACATAAATCTAATTCAGATCGAATCTATACTATATTGAATTAATAACTTTAGGCATTGATTTTTGATTTAAAACTAAATTTTCTGAAGTTTATTTCCTGATAACACTTGATCTGATAGCATTATACTTCAATTGCATACTATTTTTAATTCAAAACACAATTTTTCACCAACTTAAAGATTATTCGGGACCACGTAAAGATATTTTCTACTTTTTTATAGTTTGCTTCCTGGACTTGATTATTGAGAGACCTGATTAAAATCGATCAGATAACAAACTACTTTAATAGATTACTATATTTATTAGATTTGCAAACTTAATGCTTGTAGAAAGTTCATTCAGATTTTAAAGTGTTTTTTTAGCAAACTCGTAGATTTGAGACCCGATCCCAGATATCACAACTTACACATAAGCTCATCGCCTTGGGGTATTTGAATGGCGGGAGACATTTGATCGTTGCAACCGGAGGAGGAGCAGGTGTCGGAGGTGGTGTGGTCGGAGGAGGTGCTGTAGCACCTGCTGCGCTCGAACAGTGCTGGTTCCGCATCCGCGGCATCCGGCAACAACTCGTTCGCATCGCTTGGATCGCTCCCATTTGAGGGGAGCAGCTTGCTCTTAGACCCACTTCCACTTCCATTACCACTACCCAGGGCCGAACGCCACGAAGCGCGCCATGAGTTTCTTTTCGCTGAGATCACAGGTGAGGTTGGCGGACTGCTGCCACCGTTGTTGCTGCTGCTGCTCGTGGCCGACGTTGTTGGTTTCTTATCGTTATGCAATTTGAATATTTTCAAATTGAATGAATATTTCGAGTTGCGCGTGGGGACTTTCATTTTCGAAATTTTTTAGCTAGCGATTCGGGAATGGGTTCGGTTTCAGCGTCAGCTTCAGCTTCAGTTTCAGCTAACAAGTTCAGAGTCGCGCACTTATCACAGACGAGGGGAAGGGGCGGAAGATGCTGTTTTGGCTTGCTCAATTCATAGGTTTCTATCCATCTATCTATCTATCTGTCTATCGCTCAGATAGCTTTGGGTGTTGTGTGTTTTGATTTTTGGTTTTGGCGACGAGTGGCGCGATCGCGCGATCCGATCCCATCCGTTGTTGACCGTTCGAAAACAGACGTGAAACGCGTTTGAATGAAATTTTACTGCCCGAAGCAGAGCAGCTGCGTTGCGCTGCGGCTTTCGCATATGTATAAGCTCTTAACATACATCCAGACCCGCTGCCCGCCTATATACACACACAGTCTCTCACTTATTTACTCGCTCCACCATATAGCCGCATTAATGAGCGGACTGCCCCGCAGCCGAGCCAGAGCCGAACCGAACTTAATCATTACGAAAACACACTTAAAACACTGCCAAAGCAGCGCCGACCCAGTGTGAACCCTGCGACGACGTCTGGCTGGGTGTATCGGTATTACGTCCGTCCCGCGTTTGCATTTACCTCAGCACGACTGGCTTGGAAAAATTCCTAGCCAATGCATAGTCAATCATCTGGCTTCATTCATGGCCGGACTGTGACCATCATTTCACTCTCTCTCCGCAGGCGCAGAGGGCGTGATAAGGCCAAAGGGGCCTGATAACGTTGCCAAGTGGTTCAAATTCCAGACAAAGTCTAACAAACAAAAGTGTCCAAAGCTTTGGACTCTGGAGAGAGTAAGATCTAACAGAAATACCTAATCAAGTGTTATTAACCAATATTATCATACTTGATGTTCATTGCCCAAAATCAAAAAGTTTAATGACCTTTATTAGTGTCGCATAAATAGTTCATTCGTATGATGAAGTTGTGACATACATACGTGGAAATTAATCTGAATAATACTTTTTTGCTTATTCATCAACATTTCGCTTATTATAATAAATAATAATTATTAACCGTCATTATATATTTGTAACCAATGGATTTTCTTTTCGCAAATTAATATTAAAATAAGCACAGAGCAGTTATTATTCAGATATTTTGGTGAAATTTCGTATGATTCCTATTCGGTTTTATTTATAAAGCAAAATATTTCTTTGATACAAAAATAATTAGTTTAATCATGGGAACCTTAGACTTTATGTCAAATAATCCTAGTGCCAAAAATAAAATGATTTTATCTTTGAAATTAATTGAATTTCATCTTTAAAACAAAAAATTTCAATTAAATAGATTCCCACGATTAGTTCAACCAACTAAAAGCAATTTGAAAGCTGATTTAAATTCTATAAAATCTAGAAACAATGAAGTTGCACTTGTTGGACTTTGAAAACACGAAGATGCAAATCCCAACTTACCCCTCGCCAACTGATTGCGCAGGCTAATCCGGTCGTCCTCCATCATGATGATGTGCAAGACTCAATTAGCCGCAAAATCACTCCACCGATTTCAGCAGAACAATGGAGAAGAATTGCACGCACAATGAGCACAATGTGTGATTTGATTTCCTTTGCAGCGAAGCTTCCAGCGGGAGATTCTTATCAGGGAGGGAGCGGATCGGTTCGGTGGATCGGAAGACTCGAAGAACGTGACTCATAGGCTCCAAAGAATGGCGGGGACTGGGAGGTGGAGATGTGTCTTCCGATGGTCAAGTCTCATCGATGCTGCGCGAATCCTTGCTGGCTGTGGAGTTGGCCTAGCTCCTTGCTGGGTGCATTCCTGAACGGCTTCGGAACGGTCTTACTTTCCTTTGGGAGGTCGGGCCCGGTTAAATTCCTCGCGCACTCTCGTCGAAAACTCCAAAACAAAATTTTCGTCAGAAGTTGTTAATCTAGTCGCCCGAATTAAATCAGCTGTTTCGAGATGAGATGCAGGCGGAAAAAGTGAATCGATATCCAAAGTTATCGGACGTAGCAGTGCTGGATAGCGGGGTATTGCAAAAACAGTTATAAATGCAGTTAGCCGTTCTTATTCAAAATCGACTATACAATAAATAGGTTTTAGCCTAATAACTAAATAAGGGAGAATCATAAATCAACAAAACAAGTAATTTTTGTTTTGATCACATTTTATGGAAAATGTACAAATTGAATCTCGAAATAAAAACACCTGTTGAACATGGATTTTCTATGCATTTAAAACATGAGAAATATGTGTTTTCTAATTTCATACACGGCAAACTTAAACCCCTATTCGATATGGCTTGTTTTACATTTGTTCATCATTAAGTTATAACAGATTTAAATAGAGAAAATCTTAGCTTTAAATTTCAAAAAAATACTAACTAATAAAACTCTTCCATTATAAGTAAGCATTATTTATTTCTCCCCTTAAATTACATGAAAATCCAATAAAACTGTATTATTCTTCCTGTTTAGATGCTGTGCAAATAATACCTCACTTTCCAACACTGCAACACAGCTGATCACAAACGAAAACAAACCACGGAAAAGACGCGCAATTTGAGGATTCCTGGGAAAAAAACAAGCTTCTAAGAATGGGCCCCGCCAGTGGAGACAAGGATGCTAGCCAATTTAAATTCCCAGAATGCTGGAAGGACAATGCTGTCATGCTGCAAAAGTTCTCGATGTTCCGATCGCGAAACTGGGACACCCAGGAGTACGACGAAAAGATGATCTTCTGGCGGGAGCTAATTGCGAACTACCTTAAATTCTTCGGAAGACCCGTCTTCAGTCTGCGCGATCTACAGCTCCAGTTAATGCGGGGTGATCGTTTGCCTGCCTGTCTGGACACTGTAGTCTTGGAGCTGCAGCGGGAGAAGCAGATCCGCTCCTATAGTGAGTTTGAGCAGGATCCTGCGAACTCCTGGAGAGGATGGTTGGTGAACAGTCTGGTGAAGCGTCCACTCACGTGGAGCTGGTACAAGCTCAAACACAGCATAGTGGCGGAGGATCTGGAGGCTTCCACATTGGTGGAGTGGATTCACTTGGATGTGTTGAATGTAAGTAGCTTGAGGATAAAGTTATATAGTTCCTTCAACCTTACTTGGATCTAACTTATTATTTATTTTTCTTTATACAGAGCACTTGCGACCTTATACAAAAGAATGTCTTGCCGGACTCTGCCGGGAAACTGATGCATTTCGAGGCATTTAAAAACCTCTGCAAGTCCCAACAAATCCGCATCCATTCGGACAAGGATTTATGTGTTTGCCTGCTAGCCCTTAATGTTCGTCAAGTCGTGGGTCTGGAGTTTAAAATTGAAAAGGGAATTCGTCAAATTCATTTGGTGAAGATACCAAGTAAGTTTTTTTAATACCTATTAAGGCTACTCCCACTAAATTATTTTATTTATTTAAAATGCAGAAAAACAAGGCGATGACCTCAACATCAGCAAAGAAGATCATGCCGTGCACAATCTACAGAATACTCAAGCGCAGCTCCTCAAGCAATTGGAAGATCTGGAGGAGGATATCAAGCTAAACGACAATAAGGCGCGTCAGTACATGGTGGAAAACAAGCGTCAAATAGCCAAAACCTATCTACGCAAAAGGCATCTCCTGGAGAAGAATCATGGTAAAGTTTGTATTATATATATGTTTAAATTCCTTTAAAATAAAATATATTTGCCTTTTAGAACGTCGTAGCATTGCCCTGCACAATATTGAATCCCTGTTGTGCAGCGTGGATGAGGCTCAAAACAATGGCTTTGTGCTGGACGCCTACAAAATTGGATCCAATACGCTGAAGAAGGTTCTATCTGAATCTGGACTGAAGTACGATAACGTTGACGAGGTGTTGGCCGATGTGCGGGACACACTGGATCAGCATCGCGAGGTACAGGATGTGATGGCCAATAGCGTCCAAGTGGAGGACGTCACCCAGGAGGAGGATCAACTGGAGAAGGAACTACGCGAATTGTGTGTGGCCGAATACACAACAGCAACTCTTATAAATAACAACGAAAAGCCTGAGATTCTAATTACTGATGAGGAGATGATTGCCATGCTGGCAGACCTCGAAGTGGAGGATGGAACCGTTTCCCAAGCGAGTACCAGAACTCAGAAAATCGTGGAGTCCTGAAATGTGTTTTTAAAATTTTTGTGTTTATTTAAATTACTGGTTCAATGTTCTACTGGAAAGATTAATATATTTATGGTAAACTTTTTAAGTGGATTGAGATTCTTATTTTCTGACCTAGCTCTAAATAAAAATCGTTATCTGTTCCATAATTGCTTTATTCTATCATTCTGTACAAAATGCGTCCTTATCATAGAGTATCGCTTAGGGCTATGGCTAGACAAATGTTTCCGTAAGTAGGAATTCAAAAATATACATATACACTTGTCCGTGCTCCCTCGATTCCCAGGCGTTGTGTGTGTGTGTGTATGTGGAAATCCGGCGGAACAAGAATGGTGTACACCGCGATATAGATCGGTAAGGCAATACAGCGAAATGCTTCGCATCGCCGAGGTGCATGTGCTCTCCGGTACGTACCCGTTGGTAGGTACTCCTCCTCCTCTATGCTTTGCATTATATATAGGCGTATAAATATAAGAAATCCGAAGCACTTTGCAGAATGCTCCTTTGTTCTGGGGTCGAGCTATAATATTGGACAAATCTATTTAGTAATCACTAAGGCAAATTTGCGCTCCTCTATGAATTGCGTTATGTCGAAAGCAGACGTCCTTGAGGTTTGTTATGTGTGGATTTGGAAAAGTATCAAAATACTTAAAATCGTACAGATGAAACAGATCAGGACCGGCAGGATCACAATGAAGCGCAGTGATCTAAAAAAGTTGTTGAATATAAATCCAAGGTTCTTGAATGTCTAGAGCTGTAATCTCACCTCCCTTGCCCTAGGGCTGGGTGTCAGAGATTCAGGTCCATGTCCGCCTCCAAGTCAATGTGATTGATCGAGTTGCCGGCGCTATTGAAGATTTGATTATCCGCATTGCTGTTCTCCGCTGTTCCGGTGATTTCTCCGCTGCGCTTCGATTTACCTAGCAGCCAGCAAGAGAATACTTTGACCAAATGTCGCACATTAATATTATGATGATGGCGTTGTCGTTTGTAAATGAGCACGGAAATCAAAACCAAACAAGGAAAGGAAATCGGAACGAGACACCTGACTACGGGATACAAACCCACACGAGAAGAGATATCCTCTATCCAAGGGCTAGAAAAACGGCTTTGCTAGCATTTAGAAAAGCATTATCTGTCTGAAACTAAGGCCTGAGCTGATCTTGGGTCTGGGATGTCGAGTGTGTATGTGTGCTGGGATGTGGAGCAGTAGAGTTCCAATGGCCAATGTCAAGACTTACCCCCCGTAAAGCAGAGACAGCCCTCGTCATCGCTCGGCGACTCCCGTCGCGAGCTCTTGAGCTTGATCTCCTTGTTCAGCTCGTTGAGGCAGCGCTGGTAGTAGTCGTAGTCCTTCAGATACCAAACCGGGGGCCAGCGGTGCTCTCGCAAATACTCCTGATTATCCTGATGCAGGGCCTTGAGGCCCTTCAGTGAGAACTTACAGATTATGTTGTAATTGACGCACAGGTACGACATGCACCACTCCGCCAATTGATGTGCGTTGTGCAGCTGCAAAAGGGATACAGAGATGATATTGCACTCACAACTGATTGTGATTTGTATTCACCTTTACAGGCTCCAGCAACTTTAGACAGTGATCCACCGTTTCGTTGGTTTCGTTCTGGGAAATCAATGTGAGATCTTCGATCACGCGACACTCAACCAGATTGATGAGGCGCGGCAGGCAGAGCCGATTGGCCAGCTCCAGTAGATTGAGGCACTTCACAGCCGAGATTGGCGGTATCTGGTCAGTGTAGAGATAGCACAGTAGCTTGTGGAATGTGTAAATTGTAACGCCAGGGAACACAATCTGAAAAAAAAGGGATTTCAGTCAGTTGGAATCCATGTATTCTGGATGGATTTAAATTATTTACCACATTGGAATGCGCCTCGCGAAAGTCTCCCAGCAACATGGCCCGCATGACATCACAACGACCAACTAACACAGCCCGATGTGCCTGAAATTAAATTATTTAATAGATTAGTTAATATTTTAACATATTAATTTTGAGCTTTACCTTCATCAAGCCGTCGTCCAACTCAAAGGTGACATCGCTGAAACAGCCATCACCAATGCAATGTCGCTCCATGCTTTCTTTGATGCGCTAAAATAATAATTAAGGAACAAATTATATTAGCTAACGATAATTTCTTGTATAGTCGTGGTTATTAATTCTTACAAGACAAATGTGCGGATTTGGCTCATCACTAGAGCTCTCCATAACTGTTGAGGGCCTGGAAAGTAGCTGAGTCAGTTGCGGCAGTTCTAAAAGATCGGCAGCATCTCTAATTTCCTAAAAGTAATAATAACAAATAAGAAGAGTAACAAAGATTTTAAGGCACTACTCCAAATATCAAATTTAGCCACCATCCTTACTTGCAGATTATTAGAATCCTTGTCAATGGTGCCGGTATAAATAAATCTGAGGCACTGGTGCAGAGCTTGGGGCGAGATGAGTTTGCTGAGGGCAACAATGGTCTGCAGTCCATTGACACCACGCTGATTCTCCACATGCACCAGCCGGATGCTCTGCAAGACCGGATGATGCAGCTCCCTGTACAGATCATTGCTGGACCGCTTGGACTCCATCAAAGGCAGGGCCTGATAGCTGGAGCGACGCTTCAAGTGCTCCCACATGCTGTTTAGAGTGAGATATCCAAAGATTAGCTACATATTATCTAGAGTAAACATCAACCCACCGTTGTGTGCGTGATTCGTAGCGGATGAGGGACTCTGTGTCGTCGTTAAAATCCGCTATGGTGGCCTCACCAAAAGTGGAGCTGACCATGCTCGATTCGCTGCTGCTCCGACCACCCATGTCGCTCAGCTCTGTGCTCAGCAGGCGCTGGAAGATGCTCGAGGCGGCAGCCAACATAAACCGATGCACGGCGAACTTCACTCCGCCTGCTCCAATCAAAACCAGATCGGTGTAGGCCTGTGACAGGAACATGTTGTAGATGTCCTGCCGGTAGTTGCCCACCACAACGGTGACCTCTGGTGGTGGAGGCTTTGGAGGCCGGAACGGAGCCTGCAACAGCGGCTTCTGTACCTTCTTCAGGTTCGTCATCCAGAAGCGCTGTTGCCGGCGTGCGATCAACGCCGATCGGATGGCATTCTCAAACACCTCGTTCACCCCAAAGTAGGTGAACACACTGGTCTCGTAGTAGGCCACGCCCAGCTCCTTGGCCACTGCCCGAGCCTCGTCCGGCATGACCAGGTCGCTCTTAAGAGCAGCTCTGCGAAAGAGATATTTTTCAATGAGTATAAGGTAATATTCAATTAGGTAACATTTAAGCTGATTTCATCTTTTTACTAAATCTAAATCCGTTTTACAGTTTAATTGTAAAACAAAGATTTTCACCTCAATAAGAAAACTTTTAAGATGTATAGTTGAGTTCCGAAAACAATGCGATAACCGGCTGAAACCTGTTAATCTTGCCTACCTCACAAACGTTCCCTTCTCGCCAAAATACGAAAGATAGTTCTCATCTCGATACATATAGCGCAGGTCGTTCTTGCAGCCGACTAAAATGACGGGCACATCCGGACAGAAACGTCGAATTTCCGGATACCACATGGCCTTGCAGTTGCGCAGGGAAATCGGACTGGCAATGGAAAAGCATAGGAGCACCACATCGGATCTGTTTACATGAGAAAAAATATTAGATATTCCTTTGTAATTCCTTTCTAAAGACTACATACCGTCCGTATGCAAAGCGACGATCCTTGTCGTGGTCTCCGAAAGTGTCCCACAGGCGAAGCGAGACATTTACGCCATCCACCACCTCCCAAGATCGCTCCAGAACCTGGAAGAGAAGGGTGAAATATATTAGGGGATAAACTTTGAACTGAAAGACATGATTAAAACCTACATCTTTGTATATGCGATACTGATCGATGGCCCACACAGTGGGCACATGTGTGGAAAGTAGCTGCGATAGCGAGACATGCTTGTTGCAGGCCCTCGCGCAGATCAGGCGCGTCTTGCCCACCGCCGTGTCCCCCACCAGGACGCACTTCACCAACTCTTGATGCGGCTGCTCGTTGTCCATTCTCGGCATGC
Source organism: Drosophila setifemur (assembly GCA_021224005.1). Lineage (NCBI taxonomy): Eukaryota > Metazoa > Arthropoda > Insecta > Diptera > Drosophilidae > Drosophila > Drosophila setifemur. The sequence goes on from JAJJHY010008789.1 coordinate 19,661,049, forward strand.
AATCCGGCACTGGGTACTGCTTTTACTGCCACGACTGGGGTCTGGAATCTGTAATAAAAATGATTCCACACATATAAAAATCTAAATTTAGAAAGGAAAAATATCTAGTAAATAAAACTTTTATAAAAATATGTTAAAATACCTTTATCGGCAACAAATGCTCTTAACATTTCCACTAAACTAAACTGACTAAGTGCTTTAACTTTTCAAAACCCTACCATAGTAGGTAAAATCTAACATCAATGCTCAATTATTTTCTTACAATGGTGCTAATTAATTAACCAAACGTAGAGTCAGGGTTAAGAGCGGTGAGTAGACTGTGTCCAAATACGCATTAGAACACTTTTCTTTATTAAATTCGATGTTAATCAACTCTATTGAAGTGCCCAGTGAAATGGTATTCAATTTTATAAATCGAACCATTTGAAAATTTAATTAAATTCAATATAAATCACCTCGAAGTGCGCAATAAAATTCAGGCAGAAGTTAAAATAACGAAAGAAAACTGACCTACGTTTATAAAAAAATTCTGTTCTATACTAATAGAAAGTTTATGATGCATGTACATACTATATATAGATTTCTGTTTGTTGATTTTTACTATCAAGTAACCTGAGCTGTGTTTCTAGTATTCTATTATTATTCCGACTCAGGTTATTTATCAGACAATTCATTATTGGAGCCGGTTGCAGCTTTGCAATGCATTGACCCTGTTTTCAATTGTTGCAAAGGAAGTTGAAGCTAAATCTTTTCTGCCTCTAATTGAACTTAATTGGGAGTGCACTAAAAATATCCACCATCAATCCTCAGGCACACTTCCTTCTGCGTGGGCCAAACCAACCACGCTCCACGAGACTGAGATATATCTTGTCCATTGTCCGATCTCGTCGTCGAGTTGCAATCTATTTTTGGAAGCGCTTCAAATCCAAAACAATAACAATTCAATTGAGGCGACGACTTTAAGCGGTCGGCCAATGCGATCGTAATATTGTGGTAAAGTCGAATGCATGTGGACGGACGTTAACCCTATATCTATAGCTATATATACATATATAGTATATGTTGTGGGTTCGGTTTCTTTTGTTTATGGCAGTTATTCATATATATTGTATGTGTTCGATAATCGTTAACATTGCCAAGATCAAGAAACGGCCTTGGTTAAGCGTAAGGGAAATATAAAATATCCATAAAGCAAAGGAAAACTGAACTTCCTATATTAATAAAGTAAAAGTATGTGGGGAAAGTAATTAATTATTGGTTTTATTTAATAATAACGACCGGAAAATTAGTTAGTTAGCCCAAAATGGTAAATAAGAAACAACTTCAGAACAAGATTTTATCTAGTTCAAAATGTATAACACAGATAATTATTATTTGGCATTAACTTGAGCTTGAAAATAATATATATGTATGTGAATATATATTTTTTAGGGATCCAACCCGAGTGTGAACTTTAGTTTTTATTAATCCGGTTTTTAATATTAATAGGGCATTCCAAGATTTTAGCATAATTAGCAAGGGGCGCAGATTCCAGATCTTGGGCAAAAATACGGGCGCTTGGAAGTCTCCTTTCTTTTATATTTTGCAAGCTTATTGATTTTCTCTTGCCAATGCAAAAAACAGCGACACACGAACACGGGCACGCACACCAGCGCAGGGATTCTTCCTACGCTCTGCTCCTCCGGCAAACTGGGGCCCCGAAATAAAGCCCCCAGAATCGGAGGAGTGAGTACGAGGGGCATCAAATATATACATATATATAAAAAAACAAGAAAAAATATAAGGAAATTAAAAAGAAAGCCAGATCAAATACTATATTTCCCAACTGGGGAGCACCTTCGTGGTGTTGTTTTTGTTTTGCTTGTGGTGGGGTAAACAATTTGATTAGGACTTAATTTAATTGCTGGCCGACTGGAGATTGTGCTTGAACGTCGTACTTACCTCTCGGAAACTCTCGCTGGGCAGATGCAGATTATATATATTATTCCGATGCCCGATGCCGATTCCCCTCAAATGTTCTTACTTTTGCGTATTGCACTTATCAACACGCACACCAGCGCAACAGCAGTGCAGCATTTTACAACAATTTATATATATTGGCTTGCCACCCACACAAACACGCAGCGACTGGCTTTCTTGTGGTCGGTCGCCTTTCTGCTCACGGTTTACGGTTCACTTTGCACGCCTCGAGGCATCACGGCCATATGTGTGTGCTGTCCGGCGGAGTGGCGAGGGTTTGACCCCTTCAATTTATTGTATTATTTAGGTTTGGAAAATGCAGTTACAGCCCGCAATTGTCAGGTGCCAATCGATAGCAGCGAAATGCCAAACGTCAATCGATAAGCGATGAAGGGCCAGTGATAGACTCTGGTATTTTATCTATTGCGTCGTTGCGGTAACGGTCATATTGATGACATACCGACGGTATTAATACTGCAATGTTGCTAAGGCTGGCTTTATGTTGCGCAGCATGTGACTGGTTGCAGATGCAACATGTCTCCGCTTTTAGCAACTTGCAGGAATTTTGATAGATATATTTACAAAATCTATAAAATTGCTTAAAACTAAATAAAGTGAACCTCAAATAAGGCTTATTACAAAACAAAAACAAAAAATACAAGGAATCGAACTATAGGTACTACAGAGGAAATAAAGAATATGATAATGTATGTTGATTACGTCAAATCAAAAATTAACATTTATTTCCAGTCAAATTATCATGTTTCCAAGACAATTCGCATTAAAGGAACTTTTTTCAGCTTTGATTTCATTTTCAATTAAGTTAATTGAATCTTAGATTTGTGAATGTTTTAATTCTTGTGTCTTAGTAACTTCTCTTTTGTGAAATCGCAATTCAAAAATAAAAACGGTTAAATATGCCCAAGAAGCACATACCAAACTACGGCCCCACTAAATGCCTTTTAGCCATCACTGTTAACGGTCACACTTTGGATGTGCAGCTTAGCTTATCGATTGACGTTTGGCATTTTAACTGTTGCAGCATACGTTCACATTCGGCTGCACTTGCAATTTTTCGTTTGAAACGCAATAAATATTTAATAAGTAATGAATTTTAGCCAACGCCAACCAGAATGGCACACAATACCAGCAGTGGCACTAAATCAAATCTTCGACTATCTATCCCCCGAGGACCGGAGGTCCGCAGCGAGCGTTTGCTACTCCTGGAGACTTTCATTTTTTCAGAAACGGTAAGTTTGAAGGTGTTTCCGGAGGTGTGTGTGCCTGGGTGTATGTGTGTGGGTGTACTTTGTTGTTGTTAAATTTATTTAAAATAATTTAACAATCAGCTTGCTACTTTATTATAATTAACAAGCAACCAACAGAGAGGAGGGGGTATGGAAACGAAACTCGGTGCAAATAAATTCATCAATTTCGTTTTCATTCGCTTGTGTGGATGTCTTTGTGCTTTCTCATGTACTATAACAATGGGTTGTTAAACCCCCAAACAAACAACAAAACCATCTGTATATAAATGGGCTTGCATTATATGGCCATAATCTGCTTGCGTCGCATTTGGCAGCGTTTCAATGTTTTGGTGGTGGGGCAACAACTGGCCGATCCGTTTGTTTATATCTACATATATGCTGCAAAAAACGGGGAAAGTCCAAGTTTTACATCAGTGGAAATCCCCCTGCTAATAGAAACAAATTAACACTGTCAAAGCAAATCAAAGTTTGATGGGATTTTGGGTTTAAGAATGCTATTGTTAGCTTTTTAACAAATGCTTAATATTTTAAAAGAATTAGATGTTTTTTTTTTAAATAATTTTATAATAATTTAAATTCAACAGATTTAAAGTAGGTTGATTAATGCTTAGTATTATATTAGAAAAAAAAATATTTTTTCCAACGTTATTAATAGTTTATTATAAACAAATTTTTAAAAGAGTTTTGACCATTTATTACGAGGAAAACATTTAAGTTGTTTCTTTTGTTCAATTAAACTAAACAAAAATGTTTTACTTAATTTATTAAAACTAAAACAAATCTTCAAAGATAGTCCTGTGGGTTTCCGTCTAAAGATTCAGTTTAACCTTGATTATAAACATAAAATCTCAATAAGTTTTAATTTCACAAAGTTGCAAACAGCAAAAAATTATTGAACATATAATTAATATGTGTATGTTTAGGGTATATCTTTATTGTTTTGAGGAAAATAATTAATTATACATTTTCTTTCACTCGAACAGATACTTCAGGAATTTTCGCTTCCATCTGAACGTAGGCCGCGATGATCAGTTGGCCTTCTTCCACAGCTGTATGGCAAATCTGGCCAAGGAACTGATCGTGGTGTTTGATTTTCACAATGAGTTTCACATCGAGAAGATGCGTCGACTCCTTTACAAGTGAGTACTATAAACTGAAACCAGGGAATTATAAATTCAAACTCTCTTTGCAATCCTTAGAGTGGCAAGCTGTGATAACATTCAGGGCTTGCGCTTCCAAACTCACAATGTGGGCCTTGTTGGAGTGGGAAACATGCACCCCGATCACCTGGTGGACATCGAACAGTTAGTATTCCCGAAAATCAAGATAAAGAATGTTTAATGAGTATATTACTCTCCTGATCAGATACTTTGTGGAGCCGCTGAAGCTGTTCCTGAACCGCAAGCGCCATCCCTGCCAGCTCCTGGACTTGGGTGCCATCGAAGCCCTCACATACTACGGCCATGACTTGCTGAAGGCCATGGGCAGACCGCAGGAGCTGGAGCAGCTGACGCTGGCTAGTATTAAGTACGACCCTAGTCACTATCCGATCCTTATGCTGGACACGTCGCTGGTGCAGAAGTGCGCCGCCCTGCAGGTGCTCTCCTTGGACTACGACACCCTCTCCGACGAGCTGCTGCACACCATCCAGGTGCTGCCGCTGCGCAAGCTGCTCATTACGGTGCACGGCCTGGACAGCGAGGAGTTGGAGCATCCCGGCGTATCGGAGGAGGCCTGGGCCCACTTTACCGCTCATTTCACCGCCATAGAGCTGGTGCTGACGTTGGTCTATGCCTACGAGGCCATCGAGCTGCTGCAGCACCGCGTTCTGCGTCGCAACATGCCTGTGACCCATGTGCGATTGCTCTTCTGCGAACTGATGAACGCTGAGGCCCTCGACTGGATGTCGGTGCACAATAGCAAGACGCTGCGCAGCATCCACTACGTGGACTCGGCCTACAAGCATTCCACTCTCGTCGACTACGCCCGACACGACTTTCTGCGCCAGGACCCATTCGTCATGATGGCCTGGCGCTGCAAACAGCTGGAGGAGATCGTGGTGCACGGCTACCTGATGGATCCAAACAACCTGGTGGGCATTGCCCGACTAAGGGGTCGCCAGCTCAAGCGGCTGGAGGTCTCCATGATCGACTGGGCAAGCGCAGCATCGTTGGATACCTTCCATGAGGTGAGTAAAGGATCAGTTTTTTTATGTAACCCAATGTTATCCGGGGATGTCGTTCGCAGGAAATCAGCACCTTGCTGGGACAGGAGTGGTCACATATCAGTCCCGACAAGCTGCCCCCATCGCTGGACTTCGACTACGAGGTGCGCGACCAGTTCGTCTACGAGATGCTCCGCCAGGATCTCAGCCAGTAAGTGGAAGTTCAAGTCCAAGTCCAAGTATCCAAGTAGTAGGAAAACTCACTCAAAACTAACCAAAAATTGAAGCAAAGTCATCGGGGAGGGGGATGGAGGAAAACCAACAAACCAAGCAAACATGACAAGTGATCAACTCGAGCGCATAGAAACTAATTAAAAATTGCAATATTCTAATTACGTAACTAAACGAGAAATGTAAGCAAAAACACGAAAAAATTCAGCCGTTATATACTAAGTTATCAAAATTTATGTAAAGCAAACCTTTTGTTTGTCATTGGCACTTTAACAGAAGTTAACTAATTTCATAATTTATAACTTTTTAACTTTGTAAATCAAAGCCGCAATTTGTTAGGCCAAAGCGAGCAGACGCAAGTGAAAGGAATGCTGAGTAGGAGCAAAGCAAAAGACTTGAGCACTTCACAAATCTATGTAAATTATGTAAAACGAAGATGGGGGAGAGTGATGAGTTTGTTGAAGAACCTGCTAGAAAAACATCATTTTATAAGCAACAACAACTGTGATTCAAACGAAATGCGAATGCGATTGCGAAATGCAGCCAGTGAAAAGGTGAACAGCATTGCGACAACCAAAACACTCATACAAAAAACAAAAGATTCGACAACAACAAGCTAATTGTTAAGCGAATTGTCTAGTTAGCTAAACTAAAATAAAAAAAAAACAAATCGAAAGAAAAGAAAACGAAACAAAACAAAAGTGTTGAAAAATGTTTGTAAAACCAAAACCGCATACGACCAATGTCAAATATTGTTTGCTCAAGAACTCAAATTGGCACAAATTGTTAACCTCTTGTAGTAGTGTGAATTAAGTACGGAAAACGGCGCTCAAATTGTGATAAACGACAAACAACAACAAAAGCAAATGTAACAACAACGAGAGCACGATCCTCGTTCGCTCAGCGCCGCCATTTGTGTAGTTTAAAAAGTGATATTAACAACAGCAAATCAGCTAGCAAAGCAAATTGTAAACAAATACAAACAAACACTCACACAAAGCCACAAACACACAGGTATAACCAAATGTATTGTAATAGCCAAAACGAAGCTGCACTTGGAGAAAAAGTTCTCAGTGAAATTTAGAGAATCGCCTCGAAATCGAAAATAACTATTTATGTAAGAAAACTGTTGAATTTTGGTAAAGTTATTAGGAAACACAGTGTCATTGTTTTATAGCCTTAGAAAGTTAACATTTAACGGGTTAGAAAACCCTGAACATTAGGAAAAAGATACATAAATTGGTAGTTTTATAATTTGTGTAGCCACAGTGAGATTCTCTAGATTTCATGGTACCTTTTCACTGTGTGCAGTTAGTTTGTGTTGTACATGCGTTGGCCAGAAGAAGAAGTATGAGAAGAAATAAGGCTTTCGAGAGCCGGGCAATGAAATTGTAAAACCCAAACCAACATTTAAGTATTTTGTAGCACAGGCATTAATTTATACAAGACTATGTACTATATTTAACCTATGTTTGCACAAACGAAAACAAAAGCAGCAGCGTGTTGTCCAACAAGTGCTGCCCAATCCTCCAGAGTTGCTTACCACAACAACAACCAACAACAAGTACAACCAAAACGACAACAACAACAACAACAACAAATGGTACCTGAAGATCATGTTGAGCATTTAGAGACGAAGAAGAACAACAACAGCAACCACAAAGTACTTGCTCAAATCTAACAATCTAAAAACAAACACAAAATCTATTGAAACAGAAGACTGAACTGAGAGAGGGGGAAAAATCACACAAGGTGTTGGCTTCGTTGTTAGAGCACCGCGCGAGGCGCTGGAGGTGGAGCTGGAGCACTGGGTTCAGGGTTCAAAACAACAAAAAGAAGATCTCAAAGACAACAGCCTACAGCAACTATCCAATCGACCATCTATATTTGTATCTATGTATATGTGTGACCTAAGCATGTAATAATTTTTGTTATGAACTACAATAGCGAATATTAATTTGTAATTTGTGAAAAAAGCAATCTAACGAGTGTGCGAATCATGTGAGAAGCGAAGCAATCTAAGAATGTATGTCAAAGCTAAACAGCTGAACACCAACTGTAAACACACGGCCACAGATCGGAGTAGTGATCCGGAAGTCCTCAGATATACAGTTTCCGTTTGTTAGAGATCCCTATTTTCGAGTGGCCGTGGAACTAATTTAAGTCTAGTACGTACCAACAAGCAACACCAACAACAACAAATGTGATAAAAGTGTCATGCCGCTTCCAAGAACAACCACAACACCAAGAACATCCTGTGCTGAATCCAAGATCCAGGAAGCACAATTTCGAAGCAAAGAACGGGAAGCAATCATTGGATAACAAAGGGTCTAATTAATATTAATGGAGATGGTGCCTAAAAGTTATTTTTCATAGCTATACAAATTGTAGAAAGCGTCGAGTATTCGATGGTAAATGTTTTCATTTTTTAAATATGTTATAATTACTTTCATGTTGTCCCGTCTAAAATTATGGAAAATACTTTTTAAATATTTCAAAATTAAAAAAGAATATTAACTATGTATATAGCGATTCCTTCCCACAGTTCAACTATCGTTGATATTAAGTGATACAAAAATTAGTTTTATTTTACTTCATCTGGAAATTCAACTAGAAATTTTTAAAATGAAATTAAAATTTGTATATCTATGAAGAGAGGCTTTTTAGAACGAGGCTCCAAAATGCTCGTGAATCGAATCTCCCCCCAATCAATGGGTTAATTCAATTACAATCAAAACAAATTAATAATAATAAAGTATTAATTTTATTCTGTTAAACTAGAATCACTTCCAACGCTGCAGTATATATGAGTAAACGTTCTTTTTGTATACTTACTATAAAAACAAAAACAAATATATATATTTTATATGCCATTTATTGTATTTAAATTCAAGAGAGACAGAAAATCAAGTTTGTAAACCATTCCACATACACGAAAACGAATACGAAAACGTAAACAAAATGCGATTTAATGCTAACGTATGTACTGAACAACCCAACACCTACAACAACAACAATAACAGCAATAACAACACTGCGACAACCACAACAACAGTGTTTAAGATAAGTGTTGAGAAAATAATAATGAAAAACGATAAATAACACCAACAAGAAGCTGGCGTGTTAATTTATGAATGTATATGCAAGTTATGCTTAAAAGTGAAGAAGAAAGCTGTGATACAACAACAAAACAACAAGAAATGCAACAACAAAAGGCAGACAACCACAACAACAAGAACACACAAAGATAACACCAACACTATTGACAACATCAACTACAACAAAATGAACAACAACTGTAAGAGACATGCCAATTCGAAACATGTGCGACCAAGAAAAGAATGATAACCACTTTTCCGAAACAAAAACAAAACAAAAACAAAAAGAATTAAGATCGAGAAGCGAGTGATGTGAATTGTAGAAGATCGATGCAGATCCGGTAGTAGTTAGCTTAGCAGGATTATTAAAAAAAAACTTTGTAAGAGGAGGGTATATAGAAATGGGAACCAAAGTTCGGCATCGACAACTGAATGCGAATGCGAGACGAGATATGAAAATCAAATGTTAAATTATATATCGATATTGTAGTAGCACCTAGAAATATTTACTTTAATACGAATTTCCATTTAGTTTGCCATGCTTATGATTTGTGCAAGATTTTAAAGCTTAAACTTAAAAACCAAACAATATAAAAACGGAGGCCAACCCCAGTTTGTGTGGCATATGCAATATCATTACCATTTAAGCAAAAAACCAACAAGAATTATAAACCAATTAAAAAACGTAGCGAAACTGAATGCATTCAATTGAAACAAAGAAAACCAATAAAAGCGTTTGAAAACTATAATCGAAGGTGACTTTTACTCTCTCTATGTTATATAGCTACAATTCACAAATTGTTGCCTACTTCAAGGATACCGGTGTTGTGCAATCGTTTTCGGGGAAAGCGATTAAAAGTACATAATTTCCACATAATACAAAACAGTCAACAGCAACCCACACCAAAGGGCAAAAGGACTTCCGCTGAGCAACGCAAGCGCTCCGGGATGTCGGGAGCTTTCCTCAGTCCTTGAACTTTTGACCTTGTTTCTCTGTGCTTCGGCTTCTGCTGCTGTGGTTATGTAAGCAGCTGTAGCTACAGCTATGCGCTTATGCAACACCTCTGAAGGATGCTGGGCGCGTGCCATTGCATTTCATCCCAGAGGCAGAGCCTCCCAATGCCTCTCAAACCTGCGGGCCCCGTGATAAGTGATAAGTGATAAGAGCCGTAGTATCTGAGGGCCCCAGACCAATTACGGGGGCTTAAGCAGACAGATAGCGATGTTGTATGAATGACTGGACGACCGGCTTATCTGGACATGTTTTCCCACCACAGACCGCAAGCGAAAGGCGTCAGCATTGCGAATTCTGGTATTCTTAGATAGATAGTTCTCTTACGGTTTAATTCGCAAAAACCCAGTTACCCTGATAATTAAATATAGTATTCAGAACTATTGAAATATGTAAGTATTTGATTAAGTAATATTTTACAAAAAGATATCCAGATATTTTTATTACAATGGAAGAGCTTTAAATGTTATATACCAGTCTACAAAATAAAGTAAAAAAGTTTTAATACAAAATTGCTGCCTAAAGAAAGATCAGGTAATATTTTATACCCTTTACTCCAAAATTAAGACCTATGTGAAAAAACAGCTTAATATCAAACAAATTTAAGGGTTTTAAAATTGTTCATTAAAAATGTTTGGATCTTTTAATTTTATGACCATTCTTCTTACAGTAATGGGAATAATAGTAAGGTACTAAACCCAATTACTATTAAAATAAATCACTTAAAATTTAACTTTAATAAATTGTGTAATTATTCATTATTCGTTATTATTCATTCATCATTTAATTGTATTGCAAGGGTCGAGAATACCTCAACCCTTCAGAGACGTGCCCCTAAAACTGTTGCCAACAAAATCTATTTAAATTTTCATTTTAGCCATATTGATTAGGCCAGTTTTAGCTCGATAATCGACACATAGCGGACGCATAACGCAAGCGAATGAGTAACGAACCCCGAGGCGCAAATAAATATCTAAGGTACAGGTACGGCCGGGGGTTCTTTCTAAATGCGGGGGCCGGAGGAGAGGCTAGGAAATCTCGTGAGAAAAGCTTCGCAAGTGCAGCCAGCTAGGAAACATTCAGCGTCGGCGCTCTCCGCGGCTCTCTTTCTGCTCCCCGATTTCTCCGGCGCTCTCGGGTATTATGTTTTTTTTTTTTCTTTTCTCACAGCCCCGTAGTCTCGTCGCTTTTGCCGCCAGTTGAGCAGTTGAACAGTTGATTTTTGCACGGAGCTCGACAGTCGAAAATTTTTGAAAGAAGCATTCAACAGCGGCTGCCGAAAATTCATTTTTTACCTGCCCAAAACAATAAATTTGTATTTGAAAACACGTCAAGATATTTGACCAGCTGCGAAGGTACAGCAGCAGCGAAAAAACGAACCAACCCAATTACGAACCCATCGTGGAAAAGCACTTACAGCTTGTCACCTTTTTCTAGTCGTTTTGTAATCCCGATCCAACAAAAACAAAAAAAACAAAGGTGAGTGCACGCAGAAGGGGTCATGTCACCCATCTTTCAGGCCGCCTGCATGTGAGGCATTGTGAGAACCATCTACCCATCAACCCTCTCCACCACCCACTCATCCATCCCCTGGATGTGACGTAACTTTCAGTGTGTGCGTTTGAGATTGCTCATACGCCGCGTGTGCAAAAAGAAAACAAACGAAGAAATGCGAAATGCTGAACTTTCGGTTGCCGCAATCGCAAATCTTAGGGATAAACAAAGCTCAGATACACGAAGAGTTCCGCAAACACAGCAAAAATCGCACTCATAATTGATCGATGGCAATTGTAATCATCTAAATTTAGCTGCCATTTTTCGTCCGTTGGGCGCCAGAGAGTTCCCCTTTTTTGATGGCTGGCCGGTTGCCCAAAAGTCCCGACGCCGCGACGTTCACGTGCACTTTTTTTGTATCTTTTGGATTGCATTTTGAGGCCCTAGAAGCTCTCGCATGCATGCGCGTTTTGTTTATAAATAAACCTTGAATAACGCCGGCATATATGTCAGCGACTCGCAGAATGTTTTTTATCGCTCTTGGTTTTCACCCTCTTGTTTTTTTTGCGTTCATTAATGGAGCTCCTATGACTCTCTGGAAGTGGATTTAGCGGCTCGGCTTGCATTGCTCCATGAACTACGTCATTTGTTGCGCATTTCGAGGTCAATGCAGTGTGATTCAGTGCAGTGCCAGGCCAACAAGTGCATACCTTTTACAGAAATTGGCTAAACAAACCCAATGAATTAAACGCCACATCGCGTATACATTCATTAAATAATTGAACGTTTATTTCGATTTATCATCTATCTTCTCTATTTTTCAGCTAATACAAAATGTTCGCATTGTGGTATTTAACATTTGCTGTCGATGAAATACGGTGAGTGAAACAACAACAGTTTGAGAGCCATTGAATGAACAACTGCATGCTTGGGTGCACTTTCGTTGCCTACTTTCAGGCGGTATATTGCGTGTCTAATTTACAATCCATGTAGAGTTTTTCATGGGGGTGTGCCACACTCTTATTAGGTTGATCCTTGAAGAAACTATTTAGGTTAGCGTTTAATTAAGGAAATTCAATGATTCACAACGAGAAATTGATTAAAAAATATGTGGCTGACCTCATCTTTAATTTATGTAAAAATCGTTTAATTAAATAAAGGATTCAGCTGAAGGACAAGTTGCTTTAGCTGTTACTCTCTGCTTATATCGAATTTTCAATAATAAATAAGTCTTATTTAAATATATATATTTATATTAGTTGAGCTTTAGAAAATTATAAATGCATTAATAACAAAATAATGAAATAATAACATTAAGTATATGATTAATTCAAATTGAAAATTACAAATATAGTTGGGTGAGTGTAAAAAGTTTTATCAGTGAGTTAACCTTTGTATAAGTTATATGAAAACTTTTCAAAATACATTTTTTAATGCTTTAAAAACATACATACTTCTGTGCAACTAAATATCATATGAAATGTTCAAACCAATATATTCCCAAACTAATTCCTTATTTGGAATACAGTATTTCCTTGAGGGCGTGGCCCCTTTAATGCAATTCATAAATCTCCCAGATAAGTTTTGTCGCAATTCGGGTTGCGAAAACTATAATCTAATCGGTATCAGTCGTACGAATTAGTCCAATCCCTGAATCACTTTCCGCACATGTCATAGGATTGAATGGTGCTAACTGTCACTCAATTCGGTTGCTGTGCATTTGGCAACAAAGTTGTCACTGGTCACATGACCTATACCTATATCTCCCTACACCCGTATCTATTTCCGATCTCTCTCTCTCTCTCCCGAAACCGGCTTTTGTGGCTCTAACTCTCATTGGTGATAAGTGCAATCAACGTTCCCCCACAAATACAAACTCACAAAATTCGCACATATGCGAAACAGAATTCGCAATATTGGGTAAAAAAGTAGCAAATCTATTCAGCGCCCAGTTATCTGCCGGCAATTAGCGTAATAATGAAAGTGATAATTGAAGTTTGGAGCGGTTATGTATGACTTTTTTCCGTTCTCAGCCAGCCGGCGTTTTTGGCCCGATGATTTCGTGGTGTTTGTGGCTCGTTTGTTTGCTTATCTATTTGCCGCACGAGTTTTTCGCCCAGCTTGTGTATTTGTGTATTTATATTGCCCATTTGCGATTTGCTTTTGGTCTGGCCTACGTGACAACAGCGAAAATGTCTACGAAGCCTCCTCAAAGAAATAAGCTGGGGGCGGCGGTGAAAGTAATTTCGTAACTCAAGTGGAAAACTGGGTAAAATTACAAGCTAATGGTGCAGTCTCCTGTGATGTAGGTGCTTCTCTGCCACGCCCCCTCATAAGTAGCTGAAACGCCTCTAAGCCTAGAGATATAAACAATTGAGGTTTAAGCGTCGGTACCCTGGGACTGCTTATTCGTTCTAAAAGTTACGAAATGTTAAATACTGCAAATAAAGTTTAGCCATTTGAGAACTTTTTGAATGGCATTACTTTTAATCATTATTTGAATGTATATCCAGGGTTACCGACATAATTTTAGCCGCATTATAGCAATAAAAGAATATGAGTGAAAGCTTTCTTAAAAAAATAATGTAATGCGTGTAAAAAAGTTATTAAATTGTTTTTTTCCTATATTACTTCAATAAAAAGATTTATCATAAAAACTGTAAGGTATATTTTCCAAGAAGGATAATCCTTTCAATCCAGGGCTGCAACAAAAACAAATCACAAGTACACAAGTTTGAGTTATTTATAGCTTATCCTATCCTAATCGGATAGGAATTATAAGGAATATACAAATATTGGGAATATAATAGTTAATATACAGCCATTTTCGATATTTCTTTAAACAAAATGCAAGATTATATAAAATTTCGAGGTTACCTAACCGTTTACATTTTCAATTATCAAATTAATTCGATAGTTTTTACAGTTTTCAATGACTTTTCCAAGCTTTCCATTAATATATGGTCCCACTGCTTGTCACTTTGGAAAGTCCCTTTTAATTTCGTCATCCGTCCGAAAAGGAAGCGTCGATCGTTAAAACCTTTTTGTTTTCTCAAATAACTTATTTTGTTTGCTGTGAAATCGGTTGATTTCCATTGGATTTAAACTGTGGGCAGTGCCTAGAGTCGAAGGTGGGTCAAATAATTGTTGAGAACTCGGTTAGAATGCAATTTCGTTGCGGTCACGCTTCGGTGCATTTTGCACTGGAATTTTCTCGAAATTTCATTGGAATCGAGTTCAGAATTAAATTTAAGAATTTATTCGCTTCGAAGCACTAAAAGCGGTATTTTCTAGAAATTAACGATAATTTAGAATTGAGTAAAAATTTGATAATACGAACGTGAATTGCTATTTTATTTATTTTAACATTTATAAAAGTTATTTTTTATAGTTTTAAATATTTATTTTATTTTATTTTCTTATTTTATTTCTGTTTTTCCTTATTTTTATTATTTTATAGCAAACGATTAGCTTGGTTATTTAGTTCCAACAAACCTGCAGCAGCTCCTGCCTTAGACAACAAGCCAGCGAATCCTGCTCCTGCGAAGGTTCCCGCACCAGCTCCAGCTCCTCCGAAGGAAACTGCTCCTCCCAAGGAACCTGCTCCTGCAGCGAAACCAGCTCCCAAACCAGAGCCACCGAAACCAGCGCCCGCTGTAGCTAAGCCCACACCTCCGGCTCCAGTTCCCGCACCCAAGGAAGAGGCGCCTGCACCGAAACCCGCACCAGAACCCACTCCCGCACCTGTAGTTGCTCCCCCGAAACCAACACCACCACCGAAACCAGCTTCTCCACCAAAGACAGCCGACAAGATGCCTATTCCTCTCCCAAAATCCCTCAGCGAGGCCAACACTAATGGCCAGAATGGCGGAGCAACCGACGCCAATGGCAATGCTTCCGTGGAGAATGTGGACGAGAGGATCTTCGGAAGCCGTCAGTCAGGGGAGAAGGGGGTCCCTGCTGTTAAGGATGCCACCCAGGACTTCATCAGGGGCGAGAGCAATGCCTTCATCAAGTCTATTAAGGAAGCCCAGCTGCTGGGCGAACTGTGAGTTCCTTTTTATTTCCTTTTAGTTTCTCCCCCTGCTTCTGTATATTTTTTTGTGTGTATTTTTGAGTTTTTAAATTTGATATTTTCGGTGCATCTCTCCCGGCGAGGGATCTCGAGATCCGCGGTGGCGGGTTCAATGCACCCGGGTGACTCCTCCTCGGCGGCGGGCGAAAATAGTTTGTGCGACTGTCGCCATGCAGCACCAGAAGCAGCATCAGCGAATTCGTTGGATCCGATCCACGATGACAACGATGACGACGATGTTATTTTCGTCTCATGTTCTCTCGCTGTGGGCTGCGAAGTCGAAGCAAACTTTGCTGCATGTGCAGTTAATGGTTTATTTAAGAGACGGAGGCGACCATGTGCTCGGTCCGCACTTCCTCTAATTTCACAAAATTGATTTCCCATAAATATTAATCGCGGAACCTCTGCCCCAGCACGCAAGCTGTTGTCCTTGCCCAGGTGTTCAAGGATGTGGCCGAGCCGAACCGACCCTTCCCATTAGTTCTTGGCTGGCTGCCCATTTACCATTTACCGCGAAAATATATGACGAGTGAAATGGTAAATGGAAGTGGAAATGATGTGCGGCAGTCGCGCCATTATGAGGCCTGTCGCTTCAGTCACATGATCTCCCCCCATGCAAAGTTTATTTATATTTGGAAACGCAGTCGCCGCATTGTTTGCCCGTTCATTAGCTGGCTTATATATGTAGGTATGGGGTGCAGTGTATTCGATGCAAGAAGATTTGAATTTATGTTGCTCTCCTGCTGCGAAAGGGTTCCTATTTTAGCCAGGGCGTCACGCCCCATATGTGATTCTTCTGATTCTTTCATAATGCCTCCCGCTTCCTGATGGACAGAGGTCTTCATTCTGCTAGGTGTCTTGTTTGATGTATCCCCCCAGATACATACATACTATATATGTATATATATATACACTATAGGATATATATTTTTGTTCACTTGGCTCGCGCAAAATTGATGTTGGCAAGCGTCGCTTTTGAAGTGCTGCCAAAATATTGTTTGGCAAACAAAAGACAAACCTGACAACACGACAGAGCTTTTAGATACTTTTATAATTTTCTTTTGGGTACATTATAGATATACACTATATTGCAATCTAATGTACGGATAATTAGCCCCGGCTCCTACTCACTTATGGTCAGTAATTTCACAGCTAATAGTGGCTCGTGCTCGGCTGCCCGCAAATTGATCTAATTAATAACACATATTTCAAATGATTTACTCATACATATATTATTTTTTTGGGGGGGCTTTCATTTCTATTCCAGCAGCGCACATTAGCGCGCAATCAGTCAATGACTAAATGCTTTCATAAACATAAACATTCGAGAATGTGTGGTTGGGGTTATGCAAGCCAATCGGATAAATATCAATGAATAAGCAGCCACCGCAACTGGAGAATCTAGAGGGGCTCAGCTAGCATCCCCCCAAAGCCATATATAGAATGTATATAACCTACACGTACCCCTTTCTCAGCTGTGTGTCAACAGTAATGAAACCGCGCTATTGTATCTACATATCCGCGCGCTTGTTTCGCAAGCTTTTCAAGGTCAATCCATAGCCTATAGCCTCAGCTATATAGTAGATGCCATTTCGCTTTTACCCCACTTGTTAGTTGTTAGTTGTTAGCTGGGGCTTAGTGTTCCATTGTTCTGGGCGAAATCCTACACGGCACCAGCCCCCAAAGATCGGGATGGGCTGGGATGAGATGGGAGATGGATTGGGTTGGGTTGGTTTGGGTTTGGGGCAGAAAAGCTGCTGGGAGCATTTACGTAATCCCAGCGCCACTCGACGCCAGCAATTGAAAATGAAAACGAAAACAGGCGGGGCAGCGGTGACAGCCAGCAAAAGTAAATTGAAAATGCGAAAATGGTTTCAAGAAGAAAGGGAAAGGGAATTTTCCCCACCAAGATTATATAAGCCTCCTCCTGCCAGCCTTTTAATACGTATCAGAAAAATTAATCGTCGCATTTCTTGTATTTAAATCTATATAATTTGATTGTTGGAATGGTGGTTTAATATGTATATTTTAATGGCAGCCCGTGGAACATTCGTGTGCCGTTGAAAAGCAAAAGTTTTTTGTGATTTTTCCGAAAAACAACTCACGTCGATATAGGTATAGGTATATAGGTATATATCTTCCGACGTTTTGCTGCGCGTTGCATAAATTTTGGTTGGCAAGCGTTCAAATATTTTCCCTCTGTTTTTCATTTAGTAACAAATGAATATGTTTTCTTCGATGGAAACAACATATGTCTTCTATGCTCTCGTATGGGTTCGCCCAACAGAATATTCAATATCAAGTTCAAGACTCTTTTGTCAGAGATTGTGTAAGCGATTATATTTGATGTGTTTATTTGTTGAAAATAAGTAAAGGGGAAATTGGTGGGAGGGAGGGAGTCGCGTCGTTTCTGAATTACAAACCCCCCGTGTAATAGATTTTAGTTGGCACATATCTATTATTTACCGCATCTCCCCCGTAATTTTGTTTGAATCTTTTACATTTTATCACAACATTTTTCATTTCAAAATCGGTATTAGTGCCAAAATTTATGACGCCGACGTTTGTTTGTTTTCCATCTTTCTAGCTAAAAACAACAGATTTTTGTTTTAATATGAGGTGTGCATATAGTATAGGTAAATATATATTTTATACAGTGGTTCCTATACATATTGTTCTATACCTACAGTATAATGTTTTGTAACAGGAAAATTTTGGGGTCTAACAATGTTTTATCTAGTTGCTATCGTATCTTGTAGGCAAACTTTTATTAATCAAATATGAGGATTGGACAGACATAGTGGAAATATACTTATGAAACGGAATTTTGTGGTCCTAGAAAATTTAAGATTTTATGAATGTTGTAAATCATTTAGGAGCCTTAAAATACAGAAATTGAAATGGTTTCGTTTTTATAGTTTCAGTACATTTGAAAAATATTTTGATATAAGTAACATATATATAACAAGAAAGATTGATGTAATCAGTTCTTAGAAGTATTTCTAGTTTGAGAAATATATTCTTTCGCAGGTTCTTTTAAATTAAATTTAAAATATTTATAGATTGGGAAAAATAATTTATGCGCTGAAAATATATGAAATTTAAGAATACATTAGTATTTGTTATATAATTTAAAAGAAACCTAATACCAAGCAAAAAATCATAGTTAAATTCTATTTAGAGAAGATCTACTGTATTTTGGTCACACAATCCTCGTCGGCTGGTTGGGTTTTGAATATTTATTCAGCGTTTTAAGCGGAATCTTCTGAGCTGGGTTGAGACGAGTTAAAGTATCTTTGCATCGTTCCGAATGTTTGCACTTCTCATGATGGGCTAAACTGGTGGTGTAATTGTGCCACTTGCCTTGATTACTTTCATCGCATCCATTCGCCGCTGCTGGCAGCGATGTCTAGTCATAATTAAGCAATGAAGGCAGGCAGGCCTGTCCCCTGTCACCAGTATGGGTGTGGATCTGCCTGTGCATTTGTATCTGTATCTGGGAATATACCATATACCATCCCATATTTTTGATTTGCGACTGCAAGAAGTCGCTGGCCTCTCGCTCCCACACCCGAATGATTCGCATGGAGCAATGCAGTTTTCTAGCTGTTTGCGAAGCGAACGAACACTTTCCTTTTTCTCAGTCAGCACCAGCACCAGCACTCAGCTGTATTTGTATCTGTGTGTGGGGGAGCTTTCCCCTGTGTGCGTGTGTGAGAGCTTTATTTTCTGCTTTTTACTCAAACGTCACGTCCTACGTCAATCGTCGCCGCTTACCACTACATCGGCGGACCTTAGTATATTTCTCTCGGTAGGCATGCCACAGCAGGAGGCAGGCTTCCCAAAACGCACACACAGATACTCACCAACACCGAGGCACCTCCAATGCGGCAGCTTTTTCTGCTCTCTGTCGTTCTGCCTTCGGTTGTGTTTTTCGGTGCAAATGTATCTGTGTATCCGCGTTCGTGTAGTTTGAAAGTGAAAGAAGGAAGGGTGGCCGGCTCTGCCGCTGCTGCTGCTGCTGCCTCTGCCACTGCCGGCGTTGGCGTTCCTATAGAAGCTATAGCTCTATAGCTATAGCCGACAACCGACTGCAGTCAGTTGGGTCGAAGAACAGAATATTCTGATCATTGTAACGTTGGACGTTGAATTCTACGGTTGCAAAGGTGAGCCGTTCTCCAAAGATAAAAATTTCGCAAGAGCTAGTGAAAATTTCTGCTGAATAAGTATCTCAAAGATACTCTGTGCAACGCTTAGATTTTATTTCTAAAATTGAACAGTTTTGTGGCAGCTAAAAGTTAATTTTATTCAAAAAGTTTCTAAAAGATATACTGTGAATCATTCTGATTATTAAATTAATTAAATTTAAAAATTAAAATCAGTGAAATGCTTTTAGATTTTGTTAAATTATTATAAACATAATTGAAGATACTGCTTTTAGATTTTTATTTATAAAAGTTAAATAATTAGTGGCATGTTCGCAATAAAAATGCAAAAACATTTCATTTTTAAATTTTGTAGTTTTGTGGCTTCTAAAAGTTTATCTTCCTCAATGCAATTAATATGGTGAATAGATTTCAGAATTAAGTTTGTAATTAAATTATTTCATGTGATGTGAACTATAAATTAAATTTTCCTAATGCAATTAAAATGGTGTAGAGCTTTTTGAAATAAATTAAATTATTTTTTTTGTGGCACCTAGAAGTAAATTTCAACAATTAAATTTTATTATATTATATTCTTAAATCTCAAGGTCTAATATTTAATTATATTAAAAGCCTTATTGAATAATTATTTAAGTAGTGAGCTTGTGTTCCGAACTTGCGTGCAATTTTCACATCCCCCGTTGAGTCATCGATGCAATTTTTGCATTGAACACAAAACCGGTTACCGGCAAAAAAGAAATTCATACGGGCCTCTCAAGTTTTGTAGTTACGTTATGCAGTTTCAGATTCTTTTTTCATTCGCCCGGCAAAAACTTGTTTGGCCACAGTCTGGCCTGGCAGATTGTGTCTGTCCCTGTCCGCTCGTCTGGCAGTTTCGCAATTTTTGCGGCCAAATGCCAATGAACGGAGGTGGACTGTACCGCTTGCCAAGTGCAATCGATGATGATGATGATGGACGGAAGGAGGGGGAGCGGGTTCTGGTGCAGTTTAAGGTCGGGCGTTCGTTGGCTCTTGGAAAGTGTTCGGTTTGGCATGTTTCTGTATCGATTCCGATTAGATATTGGCCCCCTGGTACCCTGGTAATGCCATTCATTCTCACCGAACTGATAGCTAGATAACAGGCGATGAAATAAACTTTCAGTTAGCACATTGTTTGGCTTCCTCCGGGTTTCGCTTTCTGGCCCCTTCGCACCACTCACCGCTTGAAACTGTAGAGAAATGGCTTCTATAAATAAGAAAAGTTTCACCCTCTGAGCAATAAAATAATTTTCGCGGTCAATGCCAAGCGATTGCATAATCCCTTCATTACACAGCTTATCGCTGGTAGCGGGTAATATCTAGAATCTGAAGCCAAAAGTGACGTATAATGCTGGGGTAGCAGAAATCAGGGCAAGCCATAATTATATAACCTCACAGTTTGGGAGCCACTGGGAACGTCCGATCGAATTTACCCGGCCAAATTTAGTTCGGGTTGATATAATGCCGGCTGCTAAAAATACCAGAAAAAACCCAACCCCGCCAAAAGCAAATAAGCAAACAAAAGCACACCAACACAGACACAAGATACAAGCCTGTTCAGATGGATAGGATAGGGACGGGGCACCTCGCTCCTAGGTAGCCCCGAAAATTCCAAGAGTATTTTCGGTGGAACAGCTGACAAGTTTACGAGGGAATTGGTCTTTTGTATATATGTACATGTACATCATATCATACTGTTTGATATATATTCAGCAAACAAATCGCGAAAATTTGTTGTACAAATTGTTTGCCTCTCTCCGGCACATTGCTGTTAATTATTCAATTGAGATCCATTAAAGCGTTCACTCGAGTGAATGAACAAGAGCGGAAAACCGGGAAAGCAGTAATCAGAAATCCAGAGCTATAGCCGAGGAACTGCCCCGATTAACTTGTCACACAATGCTGGAAAAATCCATTTCCCGCAGCTCTAGATAGTTAACAAGGTAACGCTTCTATTTTCCCTGACCAAACAAAGGCTATTATATATTTTCTTTTCTTCTTTTTTTTTTGTTATTTTTTGGGAGGGTGCGAGAGTTGCAATTGCATAACCAAAGCTGGGTTGGGTTCTTTGGCTAGACAGGAAATGAAATCGCATAGGAAAAAATCACAGAGGGTTGGCTAGCTGAGAAGTGCCAGGCAATCAATTTCAAATAACACAAATCCGCGCGATTCGCCTCTCGATTCATTAAGCCAGTAAATAAACAAATATTTGGACTATCTGAAATTTCAAGCAAAACGTAAACAAAATCAAACTGGCTCAAATGCTTTCGGGGAAAGGGTGTTGCAATATTTTTACAGCCACTGTTGGTGTGAATGAATGGGAGCTTTTCTTTCATTTGTAGGAAATAATGAAAAGCTTTATGGAAACTTTTCAAGGACGTTTGGGTGGGTGGAAAAGCTGCCGTTGAAGGGAAAGCCTTGAGTTTAGGAAAGCTCCTGGGGAAAATTGATTGATTTTCATTTGAAACGTAAATAACTTGGTTTTCATGTAGAAAGTAATGTACATTGTACTCGCTCTACATGGTTGCTTAATATGTTCCCTCTTTTGACACTAGATGGCGCTAGGGGGATATCAAGTAGAATTATGTAATGTAAACATTTTCAAAAAAGATTTTAAACAGGAAATCAAATTTGAATTTCTTTCTTATTCTGCCACTCAAATTTAATTTGAAAAATATCAAAATTCTTCACATCTACAATGATGAATACCCCTCTCACAAAATTCCTTTTACACCCCATACATTGTATAATGTGCATCCTACTTATAACCCTTTGCCTCTTCCATAGCTTAATGAAGCATCGTCTGATTTTCACTGATTGTCTTCCCAGACAGCGCAAATTTAAATCAACGACATCCGGATGGGGCTAGTGGCTGCAGAAAATATTTTGCGCCACTTTGCCTTAGTATTTTTCATCTTCATATTTAGTTTTGCATATATATAAATTCATATATATACGCTTTCATTTCTCTGGCTGCTGCCTAATTGAGTGTGAGCTGGTTTGATGTTTCGCCAAAAGAATTTTAATTAAATTAAGACCGCAGAGCAGAGACAGAAAAAACAGAATATTTAGGAGATCTCGCAAACTAAATGCGGGTGACCAGCAGTCCTAATACCACACAGGGAGTGTGGACTACCCAACCGACCCTTTCTCACCCCTATATAATGCCAGATATTAATAAGAGAGCTTTATGTCGAATTCATGTCATAGCCAGAATATTATTGGCAGAATGCTGGCTGCTGGCTGGAATTATTGCCAAGGGATAGGGGATGTGCCATGTCCAATCCCAGATTCAATTAATGTCGGGCTCAACATTTGTGTAATGAGTGTGTGAACCAGAATGCCTGTTTACCCATTTCGTGGGCTATCATTTATGCGATGTGTTAGGAAAGTTTCCACACCCCCCGTATCGGATCACTGACCAGTTTTGGGAGTGCTCCTGGCCTGGGCAATTTCCTCCTCACGTATGCGCTGTCCAATTTCCCTGAAATTATTTTCGTACACTTTGCCAATTTCTTTGTGCAATCGACTGGCCAAAATCGTCGGGCAAATGCAATTAACCAAGGCGAAACTATTGCACCGATTTCTCGGGTGAATGACCAGACAGCCAGACAACTAGACAACCAGACTGGTGGCCATCAAATTGCCCGTTGCACTGGCGCGGTCAATCTTATTGCTGGGATTTATTTTTTTTATTCTTTTTTAGTGTCAGTTTTATGATGGCCCAAATAGCCCAACAACCACTTGTGGCTTAGACGAATTATTTGCTCACATCCCGCCCGGGTTATCTTATCGCGCCTGTTCACTCCTTTCAGTTTTATAATTTGAAGTTTAAACAATATCAACCGGCGGGTTATCTGGCCAAGAGAGATCTCCGATTCCCGGTGCTTCCAGAGAGAGAGAGAGTGGGAGAGCTAGCCTCACCTGCTCTCTTCTCCGGCTCCAGGTGAATTTAAAATTGGAGAATGCCCACTCGCATTTCGCATTCGCTTTTTATCGCCAGCCATTCGCGAATTGTTGCTAAGCCTTGACGGTTGCAAAAAAAATATAACACAAATCTCAGTGCGTGATATTGCTATAAAACTAAGGCTCTAATTTCCGCGAATTAGGACGGCTTGGTGACGCGTGTGTTTGGAGCCACCCTAATGGAATTGGAAAATATATCTTAAGCTGCTCGGCTGCCTGATCCTTTTCGGTGGAGGGTTGCGTCCGCGTCCTCAGCGGCTCACTCCCCTTGTCCTGTTCTGTACATGTGTTCCTTCCTCATCAAGGGTTACATAATGAAATCAGTTTTAATTCGATTTACGAGGCTTTTAAGTGCCTGCAGGAAAATATCACTCCACCTCCTGCCTCTTTTCCTCCCCGGCAACACCAACCTTGTGATATTTTCCTTCAGGGGGTTTTCCCCTCTCGGTGTGCCGGGTTCGCCTGTCCCAGTTTGCCTATCTTGAGTTGAGCACTCGAGTTAATTGATTAGTTCCAACGCCTTCCAGACAGGCCAATAAGTCATTACCCATTATCTCGGGAGATTCGCTGGCACTTAGGACTCTTTTTGATGTTTCCAAGTTTGCAGTTTACGAAAGCCCACCATACTATCTTTACGGGGCATTAAATGGGGCCCATATTACTCACCCCGTGGAGTGGCAACATGACTCCGAATCGGTGCAGTAGAAATTTCCACAGCCAATAAACACTTTGGTTTATTTACTTGTTTGCTTCTGCCGTGGGTACCAGCCAGTTGGCAAATTGTTTCCAATTCGCAATCAATATAAACAGAGAGCCACCAAGTATAGAAATGGAAAATGGCCAGAGGAGCAGAGGAACAGTGATCGGCTGCAATTACTCACTGTGACTCAAAGCCGCAGGTTTTTGTTCCACCGCTGGCTGAGTAATTGAAGCTGCAAATGAAATTAGCCAAAACAAAGGCTGCAGCAGGGGGGGAGGAGGGGAGGGATAGAGGTATCCAGTAGAAAATGAAATTTTTTC
Organism: Drosophila setifemur; assembly: GCA_021224005.1. Lineage (NCBI taxonomy): Eukaryota > Metazoa > Arthropoda > Insecta > Diptera > Drosophilidae > Drosophila > Drosophila setifemur. The sequence continues at coordinate 19,685,520 of JAJJHY010008789.1, forward strand.
ACGGCTAATGTGGCCGAGACATGCGATGGCCTTTTGTCAGAAGCGAGAACTTGGAACTAGTTTTGGTTCCCCCTTTCAGGTTCTGTTTAACTGGAGAGCTCTGAGGGCTCGTGTCCTGGCCCTGGGAATCCTGCCAGCTTTGATTTCGAATTGCCGTGTAATTGATTTTTTACACACTCGAGAGAACGCTCTCCTGAGAGGAAGGGGAAACTGAAACTGAAGAGGCGGAGTGAGCCATGTTGAGGTACCACCGGTACCGCCGAGGCCTGTCATTGCCAGGGCACATTTCGCACTTGAAGTTGACTTGACCGGCCCGTGCTATAAATTTTATTGATTCAGGGTGGTTGGGCTGGTGGTGGGTTCAGTTCAGTTCAGTTCAGTTCGGTTCGGGTCCAGCGCATCGTGTAAATATATCCTTCCGCATTATGCTGCTGCTCATCCGGCAACAGTTTGGGCCGGCGCCTGCGGATAGGCAATGGCAACTCCTCCTCCACTCCCCTCGGGCTGTGGGCGCTTCAACCCCTCGGTGGCTGAACTGAATCTGAACCCGAAACCGAACCCGACCGAAACCCTCCCCGTTTGAGGATTTTCGGCAAATAAAATAGTACTACCAGGACTTCGATTCGAGCTTCGAGCGCGCTCTCTCGCTCCGGTTAAAACTCTCCCAGCTGAGCGCGCTGAATGCGTCCTTTGCCGTTGCCGGCTTTCAACTCCGGGCAACTTGGGTGCGTCCTCTCTCTCTCTCTGTCTGTCTGTGGGCCGTGCTCTGCTCGTCCTTGGTCCTTCGAGCGCGCTAAAATAATTCGCAGAGCAGACAAAGCAGTAGTCAGCCAGCCGAGCAGCAGTCAGCAAGTCCTTTGCTCCCCCGAAAATAGCATTGCGTAGTGTTTGTTTTAGTGTAGTATACATTTGGGCGCGGCAGCAGCGAAAAATCCAGAGCCAAGAGTCTTTCGGAAACGGGAAACACACACAAATTAAGCCGCATATTATTCAAAATACTATATTGCGTCCGATATTTTGATACCCAACGAAACAGACCACCAAAAATAGAATCGAAAGAAATCACTGAAAATCAAAAGCAATACCCCGTGCGTGTCTGTCTGCGTGTGTGTGTGAGCGATCCTTGTAGATCCTTATATAGAGGAGAGCTAAAGCTGCATTGTGATTTCATTTTACCTGCAAAAATAATAAAACGATTGGTTTTTTACTATACCAACAAAATCGAAAAATAAGAGAAACAAACACCGACTTTGTGACCAAGCCAACGCCAAATTTTTAAACGTTTTTGAAACTTTACAAAACCCCCAAAAAAAACTCTATCCCTAAAAACCACTAAACAAAAAAAATGGGTCTCTGCGCCTCCAAGGACAAGAAGGAGAAGGTGATCGAGGGTGAGGTGGCCAATGGTGAACCAAATGGCACCGCCACGGCCGCCGCCGCTGGAGAAGATGGGTGTGTATTCTGGGATCCTAGGTATCCTAGACACAGGCCATTGTGTCTGTATCGGGGAAGAGGGGAGGAAAGTTTTTTGGGGGCACTCTTCGGACGGTGGATAGGTGAGAGGGGTAAGGGGACTGACGTCATGTGTATGTTGGTTGGTACTCGCAGAACACCAAAAGCGCCCAAAAATAAAGTGCCATAAAAAAATTATTATTGCCCTGGTCGCTTGTCCAGGACCCAGGACTTCGGCTCGTCGCCATCGCCATTGCCAGTGCCAGTGCGATTGTCATATTGTTGTAGTGCGCATGAGCGGGGGCGCAAGGGAGTGAGAGGGGTGAGTGACTGGGTGGGCGGGGGTATGGGGCTATATACGCTATATAGTGTGCCGTCGATTTGCGTATTCAGCGGCAGCCGGCAAAATTTTATAGTCAGCCAGCCAGGCAGCCAGCCACCACCGAAAACAGGACGCATACAGAGCATACTTGTAGTAGAGTCACCACCACCCAGAACCACCAGGAAAGGGGCGTTGCACAGTGGGATGGCCAGAAAATAAAGCTCTAAACTTATCCCAGTTTGTGACATTTATTGCTGAGATATACCTATATATCTTTCCATCAAAAAGTTTGGGTAATTTGAGATAAGAATATCCAAATGATATAGTCTTGATATTTATTTGAAGTTAATTGTAATAAATACTCATTGAAATAGTTCCTTTAAACTCGTAAAAATGTATAATATTAATTAAATTTAAATGATTTTTGGGTCTGCAAATAATGCTGATAATTGTTTTTCTACATTTTATAAAAAAAAACTTATTACCATTTATGTTGATGATTTAATTATCGTATAATTTGCATCTTATATTTTTTTAACTCATTGTTTTTGAAGCCAGACCCACCGTGCATTCTATACTCCCAGGGGTGATGGGAATGTTGGGTGTTGGATAGTGGGCTAAGTGCGGTGGGGTGGGGTGTATCTGGCAGTCGCGTGCCACAGAAAGAGTCGAGTATGAGCACATGGCCATAACCCGAAACTAATTGCGGGGCACGAAGAGGCAAGGCGGCAGCAGGCGATGGGGAAATGAGGAAACCAGAAACAAGAAGACATGCCGCCGACTTTTAGGCGCCACAAAACGAAGCTAATATATATTGTAGAAGCACAGCAATAGCAATAAAACTTTCAACTTGCCACGCCCTGTTTTTTGTTAGTCCTTACTAATGGTCAACCCTTCCCTTTTTGTGGTCTGAATTTTGCAGCAAACAAGACACCATGGTTGACGCCGCTGTTCTCGCTAAACTGGAGGAGGGTTTCGCCAAGTTGGCCGCCTCCGACTCGAAGTCGCTGTTGAAGAAGTACCTGACCAAGGAGGTCTTCGACAACCTGAAGAACAAGGTGACCCCCACCTTCAAGTCGACCCTGCTGGATGTGATCCAGTCCGGTCTGGAGAACCACGACTCCGGCGTGGGCATCTATGCCCCCGACGCTGAGTCCTACACAGTGTTCGCCGATCTCTTCGACCCCATCATCGAGGACTACCATGGTGGCTTCAAGAAGACCGACAAGCACCCGGCCTCCAACTTCGGAGACGTGTCCACCTTCGGCAACGTTGACCCCACCAACGAGTACGTGATCTCGACTCGCGTCCGTTGCGGTCGCTCCATGCAGGGCTACCCCTTCAACCCTTGCTTGACCGAGGCCCAGTACAAGGAGATGGAGGGCAAGGTGAGCTCCACCCTGTCCGGCCTGGAGGGTGAGCTGAAGGGCAAGTTCTACCCCCTGACTGGCATGGAGAAGACCGTGCAGCAGCAGCTGATCGACGATCACTTCCTGTTCAAGGAGGGCGATCGCTTCCTGCAGACCGCCAACGCCTGCCGTTACTGGCCCAGCGGCCGTGGCATCTACCACAACGATGCCAAGACCTTCCTGGTCTGGTGCAACGAGGAGGACCATCTCCGCATCATCTCCATGCAGCAGGGCGGCGATCTCGGCCAGATCTACAAGCGTCTGGTGACCGCCGTCAACGATATTGAGAAGCGTGTGCCCTTCAGCCACGACGATCGTCTGGGTTTCCTCACCTTCTGCCCCACCAACCTGGGCACCACCATCCGCGCCTCTGTGCACATCAAGGTGCCCAAGCTGGCCTCCAACAAGGCCAAGCTGGAGGAGGTTGCCGGCAAGTACAACCTGCAGGTGCGCGGCACCCGCGGCGAGCACACCGAGGCTGAGGGCGGTGTCTACGACATCTCCAACAAGCGTCGCATGGGTCTCACCGAATACGATGCCGTCAAGGAGATGTACGATGGCATCACCGAGCTGATCAAGCTCGAGAAGAGCCTGTAAATTGTTTGCACACACACCGCCGAGCATCGTCCCCCCGGTTCTGGGATCTAACACCTTTCCCACTTCGCCGGGGCAACACGCAACAATCAACAAAAACAAATAAAAACAAAATAAGAACAACAGCAGCCGCCGCAGCAGCAGCAACAACAACACGTAGAACTCTTCGTATGTAGTTTGTAGCGATGGTTTCGTTGGATGTGGAGCAGTTGTACCCGCACCCGGCGACTTTCGGCATTTCGTATACTTTGAGAGTTGCGGGCGCAGGCAGCAGTCCGATCCCCTCGAGAGGCCATTGCAAACACCACCACCACCAGCAACAGCAGCGGAGCAGCAGCTAACCAACAACGGATAACTATTTGACAACAAAAAAACATTTGCTTAATTACAACCAAACAATGTAAAACATTTTGACATCTGTGTCAAGCAAAAACAAAAAAAGAAACTTTAAATACTTTTATTTTAAGTCTTAAGTTTATAAAAGAATTAAAATTATTAAAAAATAATAAAAAAAAAATAAAAAACCCAAAGACCTGGAGAGTTTTCAATGGTTAGAAAAAAGACTTGATAAAATCCTAGAAATATTATTAAAAAAACTAAAATTTCGGTGAAAATTTTACAAATTGTTATTTAGAAAGTTGTTAACACAGGATTAGGGTATCCCTGAGGTAGTTAACTATGGTTAATTTTTCACAAAATCCTATTGGGATTCGCATTTCTTGCTTTCTCTCAATCCATCTATTGTTTGCACTCGGCCTCTATCAAGGCCTTGATCCCGTCGTGCATCTCCTTGATGGCCTCGTACTCAGTCAATCCCATCCGCCGCTTATTGGAGATGTCGTGTATACCGCCCTTGGCCTCCGAATGCTCGCCGGCGGAGCCGCGCACTTGGAGTTTGTACCTAGCGGCCAGCTTCTGCATCTCCTCAGGTTTGCCGGCGAGCTTGGGCAGCTTGATGTGCACGGAGGACCGAATGCTGGTGCCCAGATTGGTGGGGCAGAAGGTAAGGAAGCCTAGTCGTTCATCCCTGCTGAATGGTATGTGCTTGCCGAGGGCTTCCACCCCACCCAACATGCGGTCGTAGACCTTGCCAAGGTCGCCGCCCTTCTCCATGGAAATGATGCGGATGTGGTCCTCCTCGTTGACCCACACCAGGAAGTTACGCGCCTCGTTGAAGAAGATGCCCCTGCCGGCGGGCCAGAAGCGAGAGGCGCCAGCCGACTCCAGGAAGCGGTCACCCTCCTTGAACAGGAAGTGATCGTCGATTAGCTGCTGTTGCGTTTCCTTTTTCATACCGGCCAATGGCTGATAGGCGCCCTTGTACTCCCCGGTCATAGTGTTCAAAGCCGCACACAGCTTTTGCTCCAGAGTCCCGTACTCGTACTCAGTGAGGCACGGATTGAAGGGAAAGCACTGCACGGATCTGCCGCAACGCACTCGAGTGGAAACGATGAAGTTGCCGTCCGGATCCAGGTTTTCAAAATCCTTTCCCGAGCCAAAACACGACTCCGGGTGCTTGTCCGTCTTCTTGAAACCCGTGTGATACTCCTCAATGATCGGATCGAAAATGTCCGCAAACACTGTGTACGCCTCCGCATCTGGGGCGTAGATTCCCACACCGGAGTCCGGGTTGCACATTCCGGAGTTGATGCAGTGCATCAGCGTGGAGTTAAACGAGGGGGTTGTCTTCGTTTTCAACTTGTCGAAGATTTCCTTTGTAAGATGCTTGCGCAGCAGCGATTTGGAATCGGAGGCCGCGAAGTCCTTAAAGCGCGCCTCCATCTCTGCCAAAGTGTCCTTGTCGACCTCAGCACCACCCGTGCCTTTATGGCGACAGATGGCCGGGCGAGGACACCGGATTAAAACCCGGATTGGGCGACGGGTCCGGGAAAGTAACAGCATTTTTGAAAAGTTTCCTAAAGATAAATTTCTGAATGTGTGTTTACGTATATTCCAACACTGAATTTTCGTTTGACAGGGCTGTCATCTTCTACAAGGAAATCAACAGTTATCTACCTGTACAAATCGCCATCTAGCGTGTAAAAAGCTTATTCAAATTGAAATTTGAAAATGGAAGTAAATTACAAAAAAAAAAATATCTTACCTAAATATGAAATAAAATATTATTAATTCATTAAAACGTAATGCCAAACAAAAACCTTTTATTTTATTTTTACTCAAGCTAATGCTCTCTCTAAAAAAGATTTAATTATATTTGAGTAAAGTTATATAAGTTCTATATAAAAAATCACACCCAATTTATTTTCTCAAAGTTTAATCTTTAAGATATCAGCTTCCATAGATACACAACTTAATTTTTTGGTGGTTTCTACCAAAAACTTGACTATCTAGAACACACATACCCTTGATATATATCCGAATGATGCAATTTATATACACATACCATATATATGCCTATATCCATTTATGATCGGCTTGTTTTTCGCGTTTTCCGCAAATGCAGAATGGAATTAAACGTTGTATGCCTTTATCGGCACAAGGGTCAACAATAAAATCCCCTCGCAAATATCCGATTGAACTACAAATAAGAGCCGTCTTGAGATTACACCTATAAAAGCTGCACCCTTCCGAGGGCATGCAGTCAGTGTAGTGCAGTTGCAGCATGGCATCCTCATCTATCTGTCTTTTCCTCATCCTGGGACTCTTCTTGAGTGCATCCCTAGTGAACAGCCTCCCAAATCTGGACAGCAAACTCCTCAAGGTTCTTAATTCAAGTTCGCCGGTGATTCGCATTGATGTCTGGAGAAATAAAGGAGACTTTCCGTTAACGAATGAGGCGGCTTTGGGGAACCTGGTGAGCCCAACTCCTTCCCACTTGGAATCGGTCATACGCTCTGAGGTTAATGGCGATTGGGAGCGGGGCAAACTTGTGCTCCAGTTGGCCAACGAAGCGAGAACCCTGGAGCTGAAGGAGGCAATTTACACGGCTCTGTGGAAGGAACTGCAGCAGACCAAGCAGATCTATGATCCCGTCAAGATCCTAGAGTTTTATGATCAGCTATCAGTCCACACGGATGTGCCCCCGCAACTCTTGGAGCAGATCTATCGGGCCTTTGTGCTTCGCAGTGCCCAGTTGCTGGAGGCTCCATTTCACACCGCCAGTCGTGAGGCCACCTTCCCTTTGGTCAACTCCCTGTTGCATCGCATCACCTTCAGCGCTGTAGACTACCTAAGGGACATCTTGGAGGCCCTCTATGATGCTGTGCTGGCTCTGGAACCGCCGATAACTGTGGTGGAGCGACTGGGTAACCTTACGGCCAATTTAACGCAATTGGTGCAGGCCAATCTGCAATTGTTGGCCAGGAAAGAGCTGCAACAGGGAGATCCTCAAGTCCAGCTGGCCTTGCAGAGTAATCTCAGGAATTTGATGGAACAGCCCGGTTTCGATCAGCAAGTGGAGGCTTTGGTGAGAGCACAGATTTATGCACAACTTCCCAAAGATGAGCAACTCCTGTACACGGCCCGCAAAGTGTGCATCCGGAATGTGACCGACAATTCCTACATCTATGAGTGCCCACAAACCTATCTGATCTGCAGCAATGTCGCGGATCCCAAGAAGGCGGCCTACTTCATCCAGCGTGGTCACAGCGAAGACAATCGCACGCAATTCGCCTTCTACAGTGCTTACTGGAGGAATCGGTATATTCTCATGGAACCAACCAGTCTGACAGGAAGCAATGTGACCCACTCCATCACCAAGAATGTTTACAGCCGGAGCAACATCAACTGGTGGCGGGTGGTTTACGGAGATGGTGGCATCTCTCTGTTCGATGCGGTCACTGAAAGATCCATACTATGCGGAGGAGATCCCTCGCACTGGGATGGCGAGGAGCACCACGTGTACACCCGTCAGGCATCCGAGTTTGCTGCCCATCGCGGGGAGTGCACCTGGAGCTTGGAGGATTGCAGCGATGCCGCCTAGCTGGAGTTGCATCATTTGCTATGCATAGCCGATATATTCATAAATTATAGTTGTGCATGTTTACTTTGTAAAATAATTAATATAATAAATCTTTGAAACGCACCTCCTGCTTAATCTACTTTCATCTATTATCTACCTATACAAATCGCCACCTATCGTGTAAAATGGGAAGTATTTGTTTACACTTAAGTTTCAATTTCAGAATTATTAAAAATTTTATGAAAATTTTACTATTTAACTCTACCACAACAAACAACACATCCCTAATTTATAGCTATGTTTATTTTGTCTACTAAGGCACATGAGAAAAGTTTGCGTCTACCTCTGCTTGAAGTCCCAGGGCACGCACACCATGCCATCTGTTAGGATGGAGTAGTAGTGGGTTATGTGCAACTTGCCCAGCTGCATTTTACCCAGCTGCAACTGGGAGAGGTCTCTGAGCGCGGCTATCATTTTTTCCGGGGTAACGGCGTCGTCTTTGGTGAGCGATTGTAGCTGCATCTGCTTGATGCAAGCATCTATGAGCTCCTGCTCGACATGCTTGTCCTGGGCGTACTTATTCATCCGCTCCCTGGCCAATCCCATGTTTTGGGTGATGAAGTCCACCAGTATGGAGCCCGGGCAGGTGGCCGGTGTGATGAACTGGCCGGTGGGACTGACCATCAGCGGCCCCGCCTCCGATTCCACTACGATGGTGAACTCCTGGAGCGTTTCGGGCCACTCTTTTGGGTATTTCTGCTTTCCCAGGTAATCGTTGAGCGAGGTGGTCACCTTCATCAGGTGGCTGGCATACCCACTGGCCTGCTGTTTGGGCATGAACTTCCGTCGCCCGATCTGAATCTCCAACAGCACCTGCGCTAGGGTTCGTTCATAGACAGGAACAATCTTCAAATAAGCGTCGTGTTTGGGAATGTTCTTGATAAAGTCAATCCAGTTGTTGAGCACGTCGCCTGTGAAGAGCATCACATGACCCTCCAGGCTGATGCCCGTGAAGGGAGCAAAGACCACAATCCGGCCTTTAAGGGGAGACATCTCCACTAGGTGCGTATTGGCCAGTCGCTCGAGGGTCTTCAAGCAACCCCGATAGTGCTCGATGTTCCAGCCACACTCGTAGCGGGCATCGCGTAGCTGGAGTTTCTGCACCAGTACTCTTTGCAGCTTGTCGATCTCCGCCTGCAGCTCGGCCGTCTCCTTGGCTCGCTGTTTAGCTTTGGGGGCATTTTCGTTCAACCAAGAGGTCAGTTCCGGACGCGTACTGGCTCGCTCCTGGGGGCAAAGGGTTAGCCTTAAGCAATCCACGAAGTTATTCATCTACTTACATTCTTCACCTGAGTCTCGAATTCCGAAAACTCCGCGCCATAGTTGTAGTCCTGGCTGGGTTTAAAACCCATCCCCGAGCTCGAGCTCTTTGGTGACTCCGGCTGTGACTTGATGGCCTTCACATACTCCGTGGAAAGATTACAGGACTCTAGAAGGCCCTGGATAAACCTCTTTGGGTCCCTCGTGCTCTGATAATCTGTGCTTATCTGGATGAGCCGAAAGGAATCCCTCTTGTCTGCATCCGAACTGGCGCGCACATAGAACTTGAGCACCTGGGTGTCCGCATTCTTCTGGCGCCTCTCGTACAAGGCCTCCAGATGCTCGCTAAGCAGTTTCAGGGAGTTCTCGTTGGTGTTCCGCTGCTCAGGATGCTGGGCGAAGAAATCCGGATGCACCGCAAAGTAAAAGGGCCTCAATGCCGTGGTTAGATCTACATCGAGGAAATCACATGATAAAAACCTTCGCCTTGGGGGGCAATGCAAATTCACTGACCTTGGTTCAGCGATCGGTGGAGGAGCAGGAAATGCTGCTTGGATGCCCATTTCCGGCCTTTGGCGACCAGCGACAGGGACATTATGTAAGCGGTGAGCAGTGGCAAGACCCTGCCCCTTCTCCAAACTGGCCCGCATACGGCGGCGACTGCTGTTTGCTCGAATTCTGAGATATATAACTCCTGATCTTGAAATTATGAAAGACTGACGGTTTAGTGTGGCCGTTGCGCAGGTAGCGGAAATGTATCAGAGTGCTGACATCTTGGCTATTTTACGGTCAAATTTTGACAAACATATAAAAGTGTATTTTTCCTGTACATTATTTGAAGTTTTTTGGTGTACTAAGAAATCCTGAAAAATATCTTAAAATAATTTTAGCTAGAACTACTTGGATAGAATTTCCTATTTAATTTAAGAACAGCTTAGAATAATGAACAAACTAACATAATAAACATCAACAAACTTTTAGATTTTTCCAAGCTGGTTTCAAATGGAATGAGTTTCCCATCACTATCCATTTGACCGCCGATACTTTTCAGAGTGACCAGCTTTAACAAGGAATTCCGCATTGTTTACCATTGCTAACCAGACTTTTAGCGAAGTTGTAGATTTATTTTGATAGATAAAAGAAAACAAATCTCAGGAAAGATGACTGCTGTTCCGCCTCCCGCTAACATCTCCACGCTGATGCCACTGGGTAGGTAAAACATTTCCAACTTAAATAACCACGTTTATAACGCATCCCCTGCCGGCTTCCAGAATTGGTGGACAAATGCATTGGCTCCCGCATCCACATCATAATGAAGAACGACAAGGAGATGGTGGGGACTCTGCTGGGATTCGATGACTTCGTCAACATGCTGCTGGACGATGTGACGGAGTACGAGAATACACCGGACGGAAGGCGCATCACCAAACTGGATCAGATTCTGCTCAATGGCAACAACATCACGATGGTCGGTTCAGGGTTATATATCTAAAGTTTACCATGATAATTTGTTTATATATTGCAGTTGGTGCCTGGTGGCGAGCTCGCGGAGTAGCAAGATTCCATTTGTCAAGAAAAATACATTTTTTTAATTAACAAAACAAGGTTTTTAATGGCTGGATACAATATGAACTTGGTAACAGTGGTATGTTAAATGCTAAGAATATGTAATGGAGTATTAGGGTTCCTGTTAGCCGTCGGTTGGTTTTGAGATATTATTTATTGAAAAAAATTTTGAATGGAACCCTTTACATTAAAGGGTACTTTAAACGCGTATTCCACTCAGAGAAAGAAAACGCATAAATTCAACTCATTAACTTTTCTTTGAAAATTAGCATTGTTAATAGAACTTTATAACTTAAATGGATCAAAAATGTATCCAATGTTTTTAATGATCATACGCCAGCTTGGTGAGGGCCATAAAATGTAATTGCAATTGATTTGCGTTAAATATTTCAAGCCTTTGGGTAACTTCTAACAGCTATTTATGCTTTTGCGGGCATGCAAAGTAGACGCATGCGCTGTGGCCTCCTGAGCATAAGACTCACCGACTCGGCGGCAGTCAACATGTGCCATAAATATTAACCGCTTTTCCCTGCTGGCCATGTCTCCAGCTTATGTGTGTGTGTGTGTGTGGGTGCAGTGAGCTGGTACTCGTGCTCTCCGCTCTCCCAGCTCCGCATCCGTTCTGGACACTCGGCGGGCACCTCCAACGCGCTCAGTACGGCAGCAAGCTTCAGCGGAAGTGGAACAAACCGAGCGGAAACAGCCTCACGCGACACAAACCGAAACCGAAACCAAAAAAAAAAAATAAATAACCGAAACACAGACCCCGCACGAATATGGAAAAGTTTTCCATCAACAAATACAAATCTGATAAATGCAGCAGCTCGGAGTAGCATTCTCTTTGAATGGCAATGACAAACTGTAACAATTACCAGGCGGCATTCTTCGTGTGAACTTGGCCGGTGGCTTTTCAGTCACAGTTTCCAATTCCTATTTTATTTCGCTTTCGGTATCTGTATCTGTATCTGTCGGTGCGTCGGTGCTCGGCAGAGTTTCACGTTTGAACGGCGGCAGTATGATCTGGCTGTAATTATGACTGCGTGAAGAAATCAATACGAGGATGGCCAACTCGAGCACCAGCAACAGCAAGCCCATGAGCACCAGCTGCCAGAGCATCGCGACGGCGGCCAGCAGTGCGGCCACCACAGCTGCAGCGGTGTCCATCTCGGCCTCGAACGCCACCTCGGTGGGCTCGCTCATCGCCGCCGCCTGCCAGCAGCAGCAGCATCAGCAGCAGTCGCAGCCCCAGTCCTATTCCCAGCAGCAGCTCTATCAGATGCATCAGCAGCCCTCGCACTATGTGAACGGCACTGGGAGCCTGGGACGCCTCAAGTTCCACAAGAGTCTCGATGCCAGCGACGAGGAGATCGAGTATGCGCAGGTAAGTCATGTCCAAGTGCAAACTGGTATTCAAGCATTCAAATATCCAAGTGTCCAAGTCTCGAAATGAAAGGAATTGTCCGCCCCCTGCCCCATCTGAGTCACGATAATGCGACAAGGTCCTGCAGCGCTGGCTCAATTGAATTTGTCTTGAGGGTGCTGGATGATGGGTGGTGGTTGGTATTTCGCTGGTTGCTGAGTGGGTGGGTGGGTGTTTCTCCTCTCCTCGGCTCGGCTTGGCTTGGCTTGGCTTGGCCTGGCTTGGCTCATTGTGTGGTGGTGGTTAGCCTCCCTGCTGCATTGGGGGCCCCCTTTGGCTGTTTAACCTCCCGGTCGGGTCGTTATGCATAGTTTACGCTTCGCCAGGCAACCTCAACTCAACAGCCAACAAGCGCCGTCGTCGATCAAGTGTTAATAATTCAAATGCCCCGGAAATAGTCCGATACATATATCATCTGTACTGTGTACACACAGCCAGCAGATGGATCCATGAACCCGGGGCCTTGACTTTGCCCCGGCCAATTACAAAAATTAACCAGTTGGCTTACTTCGGGGGTCGCTTAATATGATTAGGTACACTCTTTGGCTTTCAATAATAATTGAATTGTTGGTTCCAGTGTACAAGTATTTATTTGTGGAGTATTTCAATATGTTAAGCTAACATTCCACAGAGTAAGAAATGCATTCCGTATTTTGCACAAATATCTATCTAATGAGCTCTTGTTCCTAAAATATTGTTTATAAATATGATTACCTACAAAATACTAACGATATTTTTCACTAAAAACGAATTCTTAACGTTTATTTAAAGAAAATACCGATTTTAAATATCGAACCTAGTTCGATACCAAAATGTTTCATCCTAGTTGGCTTTGCCATTTTGGCCACATTATGTTAACTTTTTGGCTAGAAGCTTGTTCCTTGAGTTCATTCATTAGTTGACTTCCAAACGGAGTGCACCTATTTATATTTTCCTGGATAAGGTTTAAGTTTATATTTATTAATTTAAAATGTTTTTCCGTTTTACGCTAGGATCCGTGCGCCAATTTCCCGCGCACAAATCCAGCCTTATTGTAATTTTTATTAATTTTGTTTACTACCGAACCTTTTTTAATTTTATTTAACTAATTAAGTTGCTGTTAGACCGAGGTCTGGTGCTTTAATTTTCCCGCATAATTTTCCCTGCTTCCTTTGACCTGGCTGCTCTCTCCCAATTCTGGGATGTGCTTAACATATATACTTGTGTATGATCAGTGGCCCTTTATGATTTCCAAAGCCAGCTTCGGGATATAGTAGTTTCGTTTTTTTTTTTTGATTTTTAAATCCAGCTTTAATATTTATGAAAAGTTTATTTTTCCATACAAATTTATTTTGAAAGACACCATCGTCGAGCGTTGGTTATTAGTTATCGGATATAGCTGTCGGATTCTTGTGGCTGAAACTGAGGGAAATTATAATATACCCTCTGAAATGGTTAAATAATGGTA
>JAJJHY010008789.1:19699004-19718833 GCA_021224005.1 Drosophila setifemur
AAAAAAAAATATATATTTTAATTTTAATTATTTTCAATAAAACATCTAGGTTTTTATAACTATTATTTTGTTAATATATATATTTTTTTACGTTAATGCCAGAGATTCTTCAATGTGGAATGAATGTTGGAATATTTCATCTGGATCTCTTTTTAAATTCATCTTCCTTTCCTTTTATGGGTTTCGCTTATTAAAATTAATTTTTGCTACCTTTGTGCTGACTAGCCCAGGGAAATTTGTGTGGGCTCCATTATTGTTATTTCCACTGCTGGCTGCTCTTCCTCCCCATGGGTGGGCCAGTGAAAGTGTTGCCTGCTGGAGGCCTCATCCTGTATTCATGGAAATGCTTTCAATAAAAGCAGGAAGAGGGCCTGCGCCTGAGCATGGGCATGGGAATGGGGCTTGGCAAACATCATTTTGATGGTTTTGCGCCACCACACCTGCTGGCTATTTGGTGTGCCACATTCCTCAGACGTGTAAATACCCGGAAGTGTTGGCGATAGTTTGGCATACAACCTTTTCACTTTCACCCCATTGCCATTTCGCATTCATTTCTTTCAGCTATCTCGTTCAACCCATATCCTGGGGCGCTACAAATCTGAGCGGTTTCTGTCCAACAAGCCGGACGAGGATCGACGGCGTCGCACCATCATTGTGGAGAAGAAGAACGACTCGTATGGCTTCACACTCCAGAGCTATGGCATCCACTATAAGCGGGATGAGGAGCTGGAGATGATTACGTACGTGGACTACGTGGAGTACGGTGGTCCGGCCTACCGTTCGGGAATGCGTGAGGGCGATGTTATCCTATCCATCAACGGCAGCGACATGGAGAAGGCCGACCACAAGACCATCGTGGAGTTCATCAAGCAGTGCGACACCAGGATGCGGATGGTTGTTCTCTTCGAGGATTGTGTAAGAAAGGTAGGACGCCTTAGACCTTATTTACGGCGAGTTTTAATACCTATATCCAATCCCTTCTCGGCCAGGTGGACCTCCACATGCGCTACATCCAGCTGCAGAGCATGCTGCAGCAGAAGATGAATGAGCTGGAGAGGGTGCATCTCCGAGAGCGGGAGCTGTTGGAGGGCAAGTGGAAGACGCACAGTTTGCCGGCCAGGAAGAAGGCAAATGCCAATACCTCGCCCAGCGATGGCGAGGGCGTCTCGCCCACAGAAGGGGGAGGGGGTGAGGCGGGCTTCTATCGTCCAGCCCTGTCCACCGAGGATGTGGCGCTAATGGCTCAGCGACAGCAGCCTGCTGGTGGACCTGGAATCATACCACCACCGGCTCAGTTCATGTTGACCTACCACTACCTGGACCCCACTTACCGGTACGTTCTACGCCCCACTACCCATGGCAGCTCCGAGGACTACATCGACGGATTGGGCCTCCAACGGAGCAGCAGTGATCATCAGCCCCAGACCGGCCAGCAGCAGCGGTTTATCCTGCAGCGAACGGAGTCGATGGACACGAATACGATAACCCAACCGACGACCACGGCGCCAACGCAATACCACAGCGCCATGGGGGGATCGGGCAAGCCACCGGCTCCACCGCCCCGCACCTGTGAGAAGCACAAGCCGCCGGCCAAACCACCCAAGGCGGAGAAGGAGAAGTCCTCGAGCAAGCACTGCCATGTGGGGCACTCGTGCAATCCCTGCCTGGGCCACTTTCGCTGGAAGACCGCCGAGAAGTCGAGTGCCATCCCCGCACCGGACAATGTCAGTTTGGATGCATACGACCTGGCCAGTCCCTGTTGCGACACCCACTGCGTGCCCACCCGGAGGCGTCATCGTCAGCACAAGGAGCACTCGCACAAGCACAAGCACAGGGAGCGGGAGAGGGTGGAGGGCAAGGAGCAAAGGGTCAGACCCAAGTCCCAGCCGCATGCCTCTCCTAATGCCAATGGTGGCCCACCTCCAAAGACGGGAGCCGGGCATCACCATCACCATCATCACCACCACCATGGGCATGATCAGCTGCAACAGCACCAGCAGCAGCAGCAGCACGCACAGGGAATGGTGCCCCACCATCATCACTATGCCCACCAGGTGCAGAATCCCTGTCAGATAGCACAATCCCAAACGGGCAGCACTCGCTCCCGGTACTTTGATCTGGCCTCCGGTTTGGCCAGCCACTGCAGCTTGCACTCCTGCACTTCTAGTGAGTTTGCTCCGGGGGATTCCGCCTCCTACACCACTTCCATCAGCACGGACACGCTGTTCTGGGATCCCAAGAGCGATGGGAGCCAGTCCAGGCAGCACTCCACCAAGTCCAGACAGTCCTACGACCAGCATCCGCAGCAGCCACAGCCACAGC
Organism: Drosophila setifemur; assembly: GCA_021224005.1. NCBI lineage: Eukaryota > Metazoa > Arthropoda > Insecta > Diptera > Drosophilidae > Drosophila > Drosophila setifemur. The sequence continues at coordinate 19,701,327 of JAJJHY010008789.1, forward strand.
AGGGTCACCACCATCATCACCACCACCAGGGGGATTACCAGCAGCGCTACCATGTGACCACCAATCCAGTGCAGCCCTCCCAGATCTATCCCAACGCCATTGCCTATGTGCAGAAGCCAAAGTCGTGGGACAATCTGGCCAGCAAGGGGGGCTACAATATCAACTACGGCTACTTGGACACGGTGGCTGTGCCGCCCGTGAAGATGCAGATTGCCCAGCAAAGGCACTCGATGCCGCGCCGGAATCCCTATGGCAGATACTCCACCTACGGGGATGTTGAGAACTACGCCCCTCCGCCCACCGAGTTTGTGGGCGAGCTGACCACCACGACAACCACCACGATTACGGCCAAGTCCACGGAGGAGCTGCTGGCCGCCTGCGACTGCCTCACACCACAGCAACAGGCGGCCATCAAGGCGGCACAGTATCAGCTCAGCCAGAACCAGAAGCTCACCCACCAGAACTCCTGCCAGATGGGCTACTACTCGCACCTGCCGCCGCCCACCACCGATGTGGGCACCTCCACCACCACTAGCCAGCATGTGCACGGCAAAGCCGGAGATGTCCATACCGTGTCGGAGGCCACCAGGTTGTAGGCGACGCTCGTCTAGGCTGCAGAAGGGCCTAGAATTTTATGGAAGTGATCCGACCAAAAGGAACCGTCTAGAGAAACATGAGAATGCACTGTGAGTGGGAGGGCAAAGCAATGAGTAATTGTTGAGTCAAATATTCAAATGATTTAATAGTAATGAAATATTTTTAGATCAAATTGGTTATTTAATTGTTATAAAATCAATTAAGTAAAATATTCAAACGATTTAAAATTAATGAAATATTCGTAGAAGAAAATGGGTATTGCCCAAAGAATATTCAAATTTAATTTAAAATTTGGTCAAATAGATAATCGTTTTAGTTAATTTACATTCCTAGATTTCATGGAATGAATAAAGCCCATAAATTGTTCGAATTGGGTACTCAGATATATACTCAATTGATTTGCCTTATCCATCGAATACTTCACCACTCACAAGTGCATTCATTTTCAAATTCATTTGCGTCTGAAATACTCGTACATCGAAATCATTTCAAATGGTAGCCAAAGCCAAATTTTAAACTCAAAACAGGCAAAAATCAACATATAGCTGAACTGTTCAAGAATATATCAAGATAGTTTCATGACTGTAAGCCAAATATTTAGCAAACCAAAAACCAGATGACAATACACAGATGAACCCAAAGAGATACTGTTAAGAGTAGATGATTCCAAACAATGCTTACATTTTAAGATATATGAAAACCAGTAGCTATCTTATGGTAATGAAACTATCTTTATATATATATATATATATGTGAAACAACTAGGACGCATTGAAGTAAGGATTTTTGGATTTATTTAAAGACTGAAAAGCAATGCGCATATTCCAAATGAGAGAAAAATCTGGCGTCTTGTAATGATAGTTAGTGGATTATACAATATATCTGTATATGCCATATAATATGGTTACCTATCATGCAACTAGCTATTGTTTTTACATTTAGCATTTAAATACATAAACAAATATATATACGAGCATATATACATAAATATATATTTATTGTATACTGTATCCGAACAATGTAATTTATTTCATTGTGATAGTGAAAGAGCAGGCACTTAAAACCGCAACAATTTTAGTCGCAATTTTATCAAAAACCAAAAATATATATATATAATTTAAAACGCTTTTATGTAATGAGTAATTTAAATGTTATTGTACTTTATGTATTGCAATAAAACTAAAAAACAGTGTGTTCATGTAGTGTGACCCATAGAAAAAAACTTAATAATTTAAAGATGTTTTTGATATTCTAAAGGTGGGAGAAGGTTTGCTCTTTTTTCCCTGATTAAACTGAAAGAATTAATACTACATCGAGAAATCAAGATTTTTTGGAGATTTACGGAATTATTGGAGATTTCTGGAACTCCTCAAACAAATCAGATCAGCTGATTGGAAACGAAAACAGCGCCTCCTATCGTTTAAATTGTGGAACTATTCCAACCTCCGAATAGTTCTCCCTTTCAAATATTCACATTTTAACGGTGCTTGGCCGGTCAGCTGTTCAACCCCCGCGAATTGTTGGCAACTGTCAGAACGCCACCCAGCGGCCATCTCCATTACTAAGCAGCTGTCAGTTTGGCAAAAAAATCAATACCAACCCCCAACCCTCCTCGTTAAAAATGTAAATGCGAAAAAATTCAATACTGTGCAGCCAAACGCGACGGTCGCAGCAGCGTTCTCCACTCTCAATTCGCCAGCAATATCCCCGCTTCAGTCCCCAGGCCATAACGTTCGAGATCCGGATGCGGGCGGTGTAAATCGAAAACCGGGAAATCGGCTAAAGATTGCTGGATCCGGGATCCTTGCAAACCGGCAAAAGTGGAAAGCTGGAAAGCGAAATCAGTGAGTGAAAAGTGCGGAAAAGTGCAGAAGCCGAAGCTTGAAAGTGCTTTGGGTGCAGAGCTAAGGATATAGTCATAGATCCTGGCCAGATCCGGCAAACATATGTCAAGTGCAGGGCGCCAGGAATAAGGCTAAAAGACGGCGGCGGCGTCGACGTCGGCAGAGGCAGCGGCAGCAGCAGTGGCAGAGCCAAAGCCAGCGGCAGAGGCAGCAGCGGTAGCGGCAACAAAGACGGATAACTTAATTGCTCGAAGGCGGCAACGCCGACGGTCACGGTGACGACAACAACAACTGCCTACAACGGCTGCGGAGGCGTTAGCGTCAACGTCAGCGGCAGCAGCGGCGGCGGCAGCGGCGTCGACGGCAGCAGAGGCCACGGGCAGCGACTGTTAGCAGAGCTGTTTCCGTATCCGTTTCAGTTGTTGTTGTTGTTGTTGGTGGCGGCAGCAGCAGATACAACAATGATAAGGTGAGTAGTGATCGGGATATTCGTGATTTATATATTTAATTTCCACACTGGAAACTATGGGGGAACTGAAGTCGCTTTAATTTAGTTGTTTCTAAAACTAAAGAAAACAATTGAGGGAAATCAGTTGAAATAATGCAATTTGTGGGATATTGGAAATGTTTTCCAAATAAAGAAGAGAGTGAGGAAGGACTTTAAAATTAAATTCTTTGAGGAATCTGATGAAATACAATTGAATAACATTAGAAATAAGATATTAAAAACCTAATTAATAGCCATTTAATGTTTTTTAATATAAATAATTCCTGGAAACGTATTAAGTTAAACAAACATATTTTAAAATAATGTTTAAGCTAATGCTTTTTTACATGAAAAATAAATTGTGGCATTGCTATTAATAATAATAATAATAATAATAATAATAACGTATAACACACAACGGTATATTAAACAATTATTAATTAATATTAATTCCTGTAATTTTTAAAATCGTTTCTAAAAATATTATATGTTCTTAAAGTGATTGAATCTTTCAATTTTCAAAGTAAACTTCCGCTTCCAATTTNTCTTGATTTATATATTTAATTTCCACACTGGAAACTATGAGGAAACGTAGAAGTCGCTTTAATTTAGTTGTTTCTAAAACAAAAACAAAAAACCATAAGGGGAAATCAGTTTAAATAATGCAATTTGTGGGATATTGGAAATGTATTCCAAATAAAGAATAGATTAAGGAAGGCCTTTAAAATGAAATTCTTTGAGTAATCTGATGAAATTTAATTAAATCAGATATTAAAAAGCTAATTAATAGCCATTTAATGTTCTTTAATATAAATAATACCTGAAAACTTGTTAAGTTAAACAAACATATTTTAAAATAATGTTTAAGCTCATGCTTTTTTACATGAAAAATAAATTGTGGCATTGCTATTAATAATAATAATAATAATAATAACGTATAACACACAACGGTATATTAAACAATTATTAATTAATATTAATTCCTGTAATTTTTAAAATCGTTTCTAAAAATATTATATGTTCTTAAAGTGATTGAATCTTTCAATTTTCAAAGTAAACTTCCGCTTCCAATTTCTTTAGCGTTCTCTAATTTTGTAGCGCCCTCAAAGTTAAAATACAAACATCGTTGCCTGCTTGGTGGGAATGGGGATGGAGATGGGAAATGGGGGATAGGGCGGTGGGGGGGTGGGAACGTGGTCGGTTGAGATCCATTTCGATAAATAGAAATTGCCAATTAAATGTATGAAATGTAAATTGCCCCCGGGGATGACAGTTCGAACAGTTGGTAGAAAAAGTGTCCCGAGGACAAGGGAAAAGTTCTCCTCTGGTCACTCGCATCCGTTTTGGGTTCTTTTCGCTCCTGGGACAAAGTTTTCTGTTCAGCTTGTGATGTCTGCAGCGAGATATGAGAATTTGTAACTTTCCTACCGACCGACCGACCGACCGACCGACCGACTGACTGTCCCGCTGACTGTCTGTCCATATCATTAGGGTAAAGTTGGCCCACTCAAGTAGTTGGTTTTTATATGAGTGCGAGAATTCTGGATTTTTTGTATTTTTTATATTTTTCAACTGCGCTGCCATTAATTATGAAGGCTGAACTATGCCAAAGTTTTGCAGTCTCTGCCCCTCAATTGTTAAACCGAAATTCATAAGTCCTAATGACTGCGGGGGCGGGTGGAGAGTGGTGTAAGGGGGATTGGAGTGAGGAGGGGTTGGGAGAGGGGGAGAGGTGGACTTTGGGGGGACAGACAACTTGAAGTTTGCTGCGGATGCGGATGTTGCATGTACGACAACATCATTATCAGCGTTGGCAGCGTCAAAATGCCATTAAATGTGTAGCCTACAATGCCTTTGAAGGATTACACACCCAACCAACTAGAATCCCGCACTCCCACCCACTCCGTCCTCCTTCTTCGTCCTGTTTACACACATACTCCCACTCGCTGAAAGAAAGAAAAGAAACGAAACGAAACGGAAAAAAATGTGCAGCTTTGTCAAATAGCAAAGAGCACGGCGAATAGTTGATGCACTGACGAAAAAACTTAAGACTAATAAAAATCTTATTTATACCTTGGCCAATCCACAAATATGTGTTTTTTTTTTAAATTTCATTAAGGTTTTTTTGTATATAATTTTAAAAGCTGTTTTCCCCTATTTGATATTAATGGTATCTGATATTTGATATTCTGGGTAATTCAATATATGTTCTTCAAAGTAGTTTTTTTTTAATTATTTCAAATATTTTAAATTTAATGTTATAATATAAACCATAGATACTAGAATAACTAACATAAATTTGTTGTTGTGCTTTTTGGTTGGTGGTCCTGGGTTGGTGTTCCAGGAGTGCTGGCGGGCATTGAAAAAAAAAACCTCTCACACATATATACACGCACTGGCAGTCAGTCAAAAGCGTCCTGGCGCCCACTCTTCGTCCTTTTCTCGTCCTCCCCACCCAGCCCCAAGCCAAAGTGCGTTGCATACTCCGCTCCTCTTTATTTATATTTTTTTTTGCACGCTTTGTTTGACTGGGATTGGGATTTTCCCCAACAGTTGTACTCGCTCTCGTAGCTGTTGCCGTTGCTGTTGTTGTTCGTGTTGTTGTCCGTGTTGTTGTTGATGTTGTACACATTGTCACACAGGCAACAACAAGTACAACAACTACAACAACTACAACTGCTACAACAACAGCAACAGCAGAAGTAACAACAACACAAGAGAGCACGAAAAAAAAGGAAAAACTTTGCCACGTTAACTACTGACTGACGGTGGCAAAGGCGACAAAAATGTTTATATTATTATTTTCATTATGATATATATAATCCAATATTATTATTCAATTAAAATATTTTTTTATTTATATTTTTTAATATATTTAAACATAACACCGTTCCTGTCCGCTTAAAATTTTAAAAGTATGCAAAAGTTGAATTGTGTTCCTAACGAAAATTTAGTAAATAAGTATACATTTGCTTATATTTTATTTTTTAAACTATTTAAAAATAGTGCATACAAATAATCTATTAAAAATTATATTTGTTTAGATTTCTTAGCCTTGAAAAAAATGAATCAAATTTTATTGATTTATTTAGGTATTATTATACTATATATTTTGGATATTTTGCATTAGGTGATTTAATTTTAATTTGTTGCTTAATGAAATATATATACGATGAAATGTATATACGATGGAAATTCATATAAAGATTATACGCGAATTTCCATTAAATTGGTATCCTTCAAACCCGATTTCGAAATATTTGTGTGCTGCCAGGACGACATTCTAACGTTGCCCTGCACCAACTGAGAATGTGTGTGTCTGTGTGGGTGGTGGAGTGGAGGGGTGGAGTGGAGTGAAGGAGGCGGTGGGACAGGCAGGACGAGGCCGGGGAGGGGGTGTTAATGAGCAGCAACGCAGTGGCAACGACTTTGCTTAGTATTTGTGTTTCTTCATTTCCGGCTTCCACATGTTGACATGCTGATGATGTTCGGTTAACTTCTGCCGAGGATGATGGCCATGATGATGAAGTCAGCATCAGCAGCAGCAGCAGCAGTAGGAGAGGGATCTGGAGCACAAGTAGGAGCATCAGCCAGTCTGTCATTGAGTGAGCGAGTGGGCGAGTTGGTTAGTCAGCTTTGTTTTGCTTTTCCATTCTGTTCCACTCCACTCTCCACTTGTTTGTCAACGCTGCGTATGCGTAATTTTCGTATTATGTAATTTTAACGCACTAAATGGAAGCTTAATTTGATTAGGGCAACATAATTATTTCCAACTAGCTGTGACTCATATCAGTCGAGTGCTGATTTCGCTAATAGCGTAATAATTGTTGTAGTATTTATTATTTGTTCTCGACTTTATAAGATAACTTTAAAAAAAAATTCGAACTTTAACATACATTTTAAAAAGAAAACATTATAAAAATTATATTTGGTATAAATTAAATATAAATATATAACTATACNATGTATGTACTATTATAATTGCCCAAAAAACAATAATTTTTTTTACAAATGAGTTAGTTGGGGCTCATCCAAAATCTATAGCTCCTCATTTCTCTATATGTTTTTTATACCCTTGCAGAGGGTATTATAATTTTGACCAGAAGTTTGCAACGCAGTGAAGGAGACATTTCCGACCCTATAAAGTATATATATTCTTGATCAGCATCACCAGCCGAGTCGATCTAGCCATGTCCGTCTGTCTGTCCGTCTGTCGGTTGCTATGTAAACTAGTCTCTCAGTTTAAAAGGTATCGGGCTGAAACTTTGCACCAACCCTTCAATCTGTTGCAGGTAGTATATAAGTCGGAACGGCCGGAATCGAAACACTACATCACATAGCTGCCATAGGAATGATTGGGAAAAAGTGCCATAAACTCTCCATTTTTAAAGATATTTTTTTTATTTCTTAGGAAACTCTTATTAATGACTATTTTGATATATCCTGAAAGTTTCATAAAAATCGGACCACTATATCCTATAGCTGCCATAGGAACGATAGGAGAAAATGGGCCATTGAGCATAACTCTGGTGTTTTTCAAGACAATTAATTCATTCTTGAGAAAAACAGTTTTCATAGACATTAAAGCCTTTTTAGAAATTTAAAAACCAAAGATCGGATCACTATATCCTATAGCTGCCATACATTGATGGAACAGTTTAAAGGCAACTGGTCTGCAAGGGTATTCTAAGCTTCGGGTACCGAAGCTAGCCTTCCTTTCTTGTTTTTTTATATTTTTGTTTTCTATCCCATTAATTGTTTATGTTCGAAAAAGTTTATTGGAAAAGTTTTGCGCTGCCAACGTAGTTCCCATATTAACTAGTTTAAGCGCGCCAAATGGAAGCTTAATTTGATAAGGGCACCGAAAATGTGTGTCCTGCTCCCAGTGTGTGTGTGTTTGTGCCCCAACTGACTTGTTGAGGTGACGCATATTTGACGCAGTTTCCCAGTAGCGTTACCCCTACCAAAAAAAATAAAGAATACAAACTATACTGTCCCTTCCTCATGCCAACTCCTCCCATCTCCCATCTTCCGTCTCCAGTTTCCATTTCCATCTGCTGGATTGTTGGGTTGCTGGGCTGCTGGGCTACTGCCTGATGAGCTCATATTGAAAGTTTTTGTGCTCTGTGGGACGACCTAGTTTTGGCCAAAGCCAAATCAATGTGGCCGCTGCGGCGCCATTTGCACTGCCGACCCTTTTGTGCATTTACTCGGGTTTGCCGCTCCGCTCCACTCCTGCTCCTGCTCCTGCTCCACTCTGTCCTGGCCTGGTCGACATTTTCGTGGTTTTTCCCTCAGCGAGTGTGCGATACTATTTTTTGTTGTTTTCGTTTTCGTTTTTTGTTCTGTGCAAACAATTTCGCCTGGTCGCCTGGTCGCCTGGTTCGCCTGGTCGGGCGTTATTAATTGAGCTTTTGATGCATAGCCAGTATAACGATTGTCTCATCCCATTTCATCTCTCCCATCCATCTGTTCATGTGCACTTAAAAGGCTACGTAATTGTTTTTACCAAATTGAAATTTTAATTGAATTCGTATTCGAGTTCGTATTGGGAACGGAATCGGCATCGGAATCGTACAGCCAGCAGTTCTGACTTTAAATCGCTACCAATTGTTGTTTATCTACCGGCTTAGAAAATAAAAGCCGAAAAAAAAACCGAAATATAAACAATAGCGGAATCGGAAACGGAAACGGGAATTGAGATTTTTTTTTGTGTTTGGAAATGGGAAACATGAAAATTAAAAATTTAATATGCATTGGTGTTGTTTGTGGTGGTAGTGGTGGTGGTGAAAAAAGCCGCATAGGCATTTCATTTTATTGTAAGCAAAGCTGTGGCATCAGCATCGGCAGACCCATTGACATCATCATTATCATCATCATCATCGTGATTATCCACATTATCCACATCAACAATGGCTCAACGAGCGGCTGAATGAATCTCAAGTGGGCAGTCAGCTCATCCCCCCCATCATTTAGAATAGATACGTGCACCGATGGTTACTCGTACATATACAAACATATATATAGACAGATGAATGGGTAGATACAGATCGAACAAATTACATGATTCAGGTTGCTATCCGAGGCAGAATTCGAGTGAAAATAGTGAAGTCACTCTTGATTAATGCAATATATTATTTTACATTATAGCAGAACCGATTCGCAGACATAACACATTGCGGAGGCGGTTGAGAAGAACGGCATGGTGAAAATGGAATCCACGGAAGAACAGGATCGAAAGCTAGTTTTGGAGTTCTGCCACTTGCTAGAGAAGTCCAAGCAGCTCTTCAACGGGCTCAGGTAAGTCTCGATTTAATAAACCCAAAACATATTTATAATTATATTTATAATTTCTTAGGGATCTGCCGCAATATGGCCATCGGCAGTGGCAGGCTTACTTCGGTCGCACCTTCGATGTTTACACCAAGTTGTGGAAATTTCAGCAGCAACATCGCATGGTTCTCGACTCCAAGTACGGCCTCAAACGCTGGCAGATCGGTGAAATAGCGAGCAAAATTGGCCAGCTCTATTATCACTATTAGTGAGTATAAATAAAAAATCTACAATATATATCATTCATATATAATTCTTAAAATATTTGTGTTATTTTTCACAGCTTAAGAACCAGCGAAACCAACTACCTGAATGAGGCGTATCAGTTCTACGCGGCTATTAGGGGTCGAGCGTATTACTCGAGAGCGGCCAAGGAGGATCGGCCCGATCTGATGGTGAAAAAGCTGCGCTACTATGCCCGCTTCATTGTCGTCTGTCTGCTGCTCAAGAAGATGAAGCTGGTGCGCGAGCTGGTCACCGAGCTGGAGAAGCAGATCCAGGAGTACACCAACACGTAACTATGGGACACTCAGTCCGCAGGCAACCCCTAATTAAAGGCCCCAAAATAATTGCAGTTACGAGCCGGAGGATCATCTGGAGTGGTCGATGGTGCTGGAGGAGATCAAGGGCTTCATCAAGGCGGAGGCGGCGGTGGCTGTTCTCCATGCCGATTCCAATCCCATCATCCTGTCCCACAGGTGAGTCGTTGGCACAGCTTGATCCCGAACCCGCGTATTTTGCCCGTGCTTTCGTCGGCGGAGGAGGATTTTTGGAGAGCTAGTGGGTTGGGGCAAGTGTAACGCCTCCTCTTTCTATACTATATTTATATATCCTCATAGGTATACGAGTTTTGCTTGAGTTCCGTTGATACTTCGATTATGTTGATTTGTTGTGCTTATCACAGAAGACTTGAAACACCAGAAAAAAACACTCACCGTTTCCATTTTGTCATGCACTTTAACCATGATCTCTGAATCCCCCGAATCCCCCACCGCAACCCAATCGCAATCGATGATGGGTAGAGAAACTGTTACTATACAATTTTTTAATGAGATTTCATATTAAATATTTTATGAAATTTTTGAACGGATTTTAAATCTTTACTAAATATGTTCACATTGAGAGTACCTCAAATTTTGTAATTAAATATTGTGAATAGTAAAATATTGAGAAATAAAATATAGAAAATTGTTAAAAATTAAATAAATAAATTACACAATGAAATTCTTTAAGATATAATTATAAAAATAGTTCCTTATAAAACCACAATTAAAGCAAAGTTTCATAAAAAGAAGTAAATATATATTTTTGAGAAGAAAAATTAAATTGTAAATGAAATCCCAAGGATATACTATACTTAACAGTTTTTCTGCTCACACACACACACACACACACCACAAAATGTTATCGTTTCATTATCATTTGACACCTGATCCCTCACACAAAGATGTTCCCATCCCACTTCCGTCCCCGTCCCCGAACCCTTGTCACCTCATCAGTGCGCCACATTCTCAAATCTTCTGTGAAAGCACGGGCCCCAAAATTCGCCGGAGGACGTGGGAGGCTACTCCGATTGATATGTGTAGTGGTTCCGGTTCCAGGTTGTCCCCGCTGACGACGCCGCCCTGCGAGCGATCGCCGCACATGACGCTCAGCCTGCAGGAGATCCTGATCGTGGGCTCCGCCTGTGAACAGGCGAAATTCTCCGAACTGACCATGGACATGTTCCGGATGCTGCAGACGCTGGAACGGGAGCCGACGGAATCGGCCACGAATCCGATGAGCATGGCGCATGGTCTGCATGGCCACGATGCCAGTCCTGCGGCGAGCAGGATACCCCCATATGGGGTGCCCGGCTCCAAGGGCTACATGGAGAACGGGCGCCACTTCCGAGACAATCCCCACAAGTATCTGCTGTACAAGCCGTCGATCAGCCAGCTGCTGGTCTTCCTCGCCAGCGGTACGAAGGAGCTGCCTCTGGGCGGAGCCCTGCTCCTCTACATGTCCGCCGACGGCTGCTTCTCCACCACCAAACATCCCGAGGATTGTGAGTACACCTCTGCCATTGCCCATTTTCAGTAGCTCATTTAATTATTGAATCCAATCCCCTTCAGATGGCTACGAGTTGGGCGGCCTGGCCACCAGCGCGAAGCGGGACTGCGTGGACGGCGGCGGACTGTCCTGTCGGGGCAAGGCTTATAAGGAGGGCCACTGCCTCTATCCGGGCGACCTGTATCCCTTCACCCGACGGCCCATGTTTATCATCATCGACTCGGACAACTCGTTTGTCTTTCAGCACATACCGCGCTACTTTGGCCAGCCGCTGGTCGTGCTCATGTCGCCGCAGGATGTCCCGCCCGCTTTCCAAGGTGGGATTTGAATCGCAGAATAATAGAAATATAACTGAAAATTTAACTCTGACTTATAGCTGATGTCCAGCATCACGGCTCGCTGTTTACATTGTTCCTGCACTCCCCGCTCACCGCCCTCTGCTACATCTGCAATGTTGGAGATGTGCCCATCCATCACTGGGAACGCTGTCAGACCTATGTGGATCGCTTCATCACGGAGGCCTCCCGCCTGGTCACGCGGTGCCGCATAGATGAGATTGAACAGGGCATTGGATTCATAGGTGATTAAAGGGATATCCCAATAAAATATTTTATAGTATCCATGAGAATCGGGAAACTATTGCTTTATAAAAATATATATATAATATAGTCACTAATATTAATGTGTTCCCTTTTGCAGACTCCTCCTATGTGCAGTTCTTTGGCGACGATTTCCTGCGCACCCTGATCCTTCGATTCGTATTCTGTGATGTGGTCCTGCGGCTGCACCGAGGATTCCGAGGACGCCATATGAGACCCCGCTGCGAGCCGCAACTGCCGGCGAACGAGCTTCTAGAGCACCCGTCGCTCTCGCACATCGTGATCCAGCTGGCCTCGGCCCTGGATGTGCGGGGCCACTTCTCGGAGGGACCGGAGTGCGACTGATGACTTTTTGTGGCCGTAGTGTTGGTCCTGGCCCTCGTGGTGGTGGCAATGGTGGTGGTCTGGCTGCTGCGGCACCACCTGCTCCAGGAGGTGCTCGGTGCGGTGGGCTGGTGGGAGATTCAGCTCTCCGGTTGGATGCCTTCGCTGTACAGTAGTTTTCCGCTGGGCTGGAACTGGGCCTAAAATCGGGTGTCCATGGGTTTCCTTTCCTTTGCAGTCTCCCAGCTGCTGGCGTAATTCATTTTAATAGGCGTCACCCAAACCTAACGTAACGTAACTGGCATTATAATATGGATATAAATATATAAATACGAGTATATAATATATTTAATATATATATGGATAAAGGTAAATTAATCAAGTAGCTAATTTTCTTATATAGTGCGTCGCGCAATGGAAATGGTCCAATGTTAGTTGCTTAGCATATACATTAATTAATTAATGATAACGACACACATATACATACGTGAAATTAATGGTATTCCATGGATGCCGGAGCAGCAGCAGCAACAACAACAGCCACAACAACCACAACAACCACAACATCAACAACCACAAACATGTCAAAAAATGAACCTAACAAACGATAACTGCCAAAAAGAAGATGAAATATCTTACGGATAAAACGCAACCAATGTTGTATTCAAATTTAGTTTGAGCAATTGCGGGCGGGTTACACTTTTTTGTGAAAATTGTGAGATGGGATTTTTGTATCGGATCGCCTAGGATCGCTTGATCGGTAAAATATATATATATACATAACTTTGTCATACGCAGCGGAAAAGAAAAGAAAAAGAAAAGAAACACATTTTAGCTTTTATACAACCGATATTGAGAGAAACAACCTAATCGAATGTGAATTACGAACACGAACGACACACTATATAAGAAAGGGAATGCGTCTTTTTATGCATTTGTACGCGACGGCGCTCATAACAAATTGAAAAAAAAGAAAAAGAATTACGAAAACCGAATATTGTACGTATGTAATGTATTGCATTATGATTACAAGATGACTGAAAGTTACTGTTTCAACAAAATATGAATAAAGCAAAGAATAATGAGTAAATGCAAAGAAGGCAGAGTCTAGCAAAAGTAATAATAAATAATAATAATAACTTATACATACATAAAGCCCTAGTTAAGTGAAACATGGAAAATATACAAAATATATTTTGCGTATGTTAAAATAAAATACAAAAAGCCCAACAACCAACATTTTATACGAACGAAAGAAATGCATACAAAAATTTACACTTCAACTATAGCAAAGGGAGAAATTCCAATCTGTTCTTGACTCATTTTTCCATTTCCAAAATGCCGCAAAATTCCATTTCGGTTTTCGGTTCAAACTGTGAATTTTGGAACAGGTCACCGCAAAAATAATAATTAACAATTAATTATAACATATAGTTACAAGTCACACGAACTCTATGGATTTATAGGCAAATGATAAACGCAATATTGAAAGTTACAAAATTATATATATATTAAAAGCATATATATTTCAATACGAAAACATAAACTAGTTGAACGCATAGTAAATTACTTGATCATTTTTACAAAACAAGCCGAAAACAAACAAAAAAATAAGCAAAATCTTAACAAAACCAAAAAGAGGAAAACAATTTAACAATTACTTTACATTTATTATTTACTATGGATAATATGTGCATTTTTATATATTTAACAAAAAGGATAACAAACAAATTTTACGCTAGTTACAAACAAATTTTTCTGAAGTCTTCAAGCATCCGTATTAACAAAAAAAACTAAACGAAAAATGGAAAACTAAAACTAATTTATTCAGCCGAGTTCTTAACAACTTATTCGCTTTGTTAACTTATCAATTTCGTTTACACTTTTTGTACATACATATAGGAAAATACCAGAAATCGAAATCGTTGAAAGAACCAAAGTATATATCATCATCACTCTCACTGACTGTCGTCACTCTCACTCATTGTATCATTTCCATTTAGGTTTTTGTACATTCTGAGAACTGCATTTACGAAATAGCAAAGAGAAATATATAAGGAATATATATAAAAACGAATCGAAAACAAAACGAAAACCAAAAAAAAATCGCAACAAATAATCAGCAACATTAACCACAACCACAACTACAACCACACACCCCACACACACAACGTAAACAAAGCCCACAAAACGAGAACATCTAAACATTATCAACAAACAAATTGTTTAAACGACATGCAACACCGTCAGAGTCACAAATAACAAACAAACAAACATACATACAAATCATAAGGAAAACCATCAAGAAATGATAACAAATTTAGCAAAGCCACAAGAGTATATTATGAGAATCGGAGAGCGAAGAACGCAGAACGGAGAACGGAGAACGAAGGACGGAGAACCGGAAAGTGTACGGGAGTTTGTATGAAGTAATAAGAAATAAAGCACACGTTTGAAAAGAGATTCTCGTTTTAATTGTTTCGATTGGGTCCTTCTATTCGAGCCCGCCAGTCTCCTGCTGGATCCACTTGAGGAAGGACGAGACTCGCATTGAGATATCAGGCACCTTTATCTTGCACTCGAAGTCGTAGCCATGAGATACGATTCCCACAATCGTATTGGTTCCGTCGTTGAGGACCAACGGACTGCCGGAGTCCCCTCGGCACGGCAGCCCCTTTGTGGAATCGATGCAAATAAAGGTGTTGGGCACCGCTTTCTTCCTCTTGCCCTTGACCAACTTGTTCCACTGCCTCCCGCACATCTTGTTCGAGATAATTGGCACCTGGACGTACTGGAGCGTTTTGCTCTGCTCCTGATTCTCGGTGATGCCCCAACCGGCTACAATGGCCATTTGACCCAAGTACGACTTCTTGGCACTGGGCAGCTTTACGGGCTTTATAGTATCATTAAAGGTCAAATCCTTGGGCAGTCTAATTAAGGCAATGTCGTTGAACACTGTCCTAGGATCGTATTTCCTATGCACGATGGTGTTGCTTTTGTTGACTAGGATCTCGTCATCCCCAGGGGCTTCTAGACTGCCCACTTGCACCACGACCTTGGAGCTGTAAGATAGCAATTCAAATATGAATAAAAGCTCTGTAAGATTAGGGTTTCCCTTACAGAGTATTATTGGGCTCCTGCAGGCAATGGGCTGCTGTCAGTATCCAACGCTTGTTGAGAATGGCCCCTCCACAGAGATTGGCGGTATCCATGCGGTTTTCGAAGTAGCTGAGCAAACCCACCTGGTAGGGGAACTGATTCTCCCCGGCCGGCTTGCCGTTCATGATGCGCAGGGAGCCCACGTCCTGCGCTAATCCCAGGGACATCCGCAAGAGTAAAACCAACTGTAGGATCATTTGAACTGATTTATGACTGGCCCACCTCCATCACCCTTATATATGGCCTGCTCTTCAGGTATTCGTCAACCAGATTTTATGGCCACAGCGTGCTCCTCCAAACCCTAATCGTACTTGTTGCGTGCTTTCGGTTTATTGGTTATTATCGTTATATTCAAATATATATTTATGGTTATATAATGTGGGTTAGATAAGGTGGTCCGTGGTTAGGTGCAGACCCCAAACTTGTAGATGACTTCGTGGTTGTAGCTCTCGCCGGGTCGCAAAATAGTTGTGGGAAAGTTGCTGTGGTTGACCGAGTCGGGGAACTTCTGAGTCTCCAGGCAGAAGGCGCCGTGCTTGGCATAGGAAGCGCCGTCCTTGCCGGGAATAGGGGTTTCACCCAGCTCCACATCCGGCATGAAGTTGGAGGTGTAGAACTGCACTCCCGGCTGATTGCTGACCACCTCCAGCCAACGACCACTGGGTGGATGACTGACCTTGGCCACCATGGCCAGAGGTTGAGGTGGACTGAAGGTCACGCAGAAATTGTCATCGTATCCCCGAGCGGGCTGCAGCTCCTTGAGACGCTCGCCCAGATTACTAGAGACGCGCAGATCGTAGGGTGTCCTGTCCACTGGAGTAATCTTTCCAGTGGGTTTGGAGTCCTTGTCCGTTTCGGTGATTCCATAAGCATTGATCTCGACGGTGTGCTCGTAGAGACCGTTGGCTCCGGTTTTGTGGCCAGCCAGGTTGAAGTACGAGTGATTGGTGAGATTCACGGGTGTGGGCTTGTCGCTTTCGGCAGTCATCCGGACACTGAGGCAGTTATCCTCGCTCAGGGTGAAGCTAGCTGTGGCTGTAACCTTACCGGGATAGCCCTCGTGGCCATCGGGATTGGTGTGGGACAGGGTGAGGCCATCACGACGCTTCTCCACCACCTCCCAGTGGGCCTTATCAAAACCTACGAAGCCGCCATGCAACTGGAACTTGTTGTCCCTGTTCTTGGACACCTCAATCCACTTGCCATCTAGTTGGAATCTTCCATTTCCGATCCGATTGCACACGCGTCCAATGGTGGCCCCGAAGTAAGGATTCCTCTCGCTTTGATACCCCGCCAGATCATCAAATCCCAGAGTCACGTCATCTTCTTTTCCTTTGGAATCGAGTGTCTTTATGCTGGTTATGGTGGCTCCCCGGGTAATCAATTGCACGGACATGCCATTTCCATTGGTCAGCGTGAATCTCTTGATGTTTTCCTTAGCCTTGGTAAAAGGATTCACTGCTCCGGTGGCAAACACATCCTCCGTGACGTGGACCATCATCTTTCAAGGGGTAGCAGCTGTGGAATGGAACAATATGCCAATTGCACAGGCTTTTTTATCTGACCTACTCCACGGCGTAGAGGTTAATCAGCTGGCACTGGATGGTGCAAGTGTGTTTGTTAATATATAAATATAACACATATGCGTATATATGTATTTATTATCGCGAAAAAAGCCACAGACAAAAACACAAGTTAATGTAAATTGTGTTATCACAAGGTCGGGAGTAAAAATGAGGGTTTTTGATAAGGAGAGATGAGTGGCAGTCCAGTTATTCTCTGATTTATATATATATTTCGATGTAGGATCGCTATCTTCGCTGTGGTTTTCCACAAATGAGTGCTAAATTGGACTTGTTATTGTTTACTTTTTTGATTGCTTAAAATTGCGGTTTCAGCGTTGCCAGCCTTTTGAAGCCGGCTTCCAGAGGATTTCAGTAGAGCGCAGGGGCGTGAAAAAATATTATTTAAGGGACACAATTAGATTTTAACAATTACAGTTTAGGCAAAAGCGAAAAGAAGCATTATAAATATAAAAACTACATATTGAAATATTAATTTGTTCTGAAAAAGCACCAATTAAACAGCATATTTAGCATCAACCATAATTAT
>JAJJHY010008789.1:19718887-19732718 GCA_021224005.1 Drosophila setifemur
TGTTTGAAATTAAACCCCTTTTCAAATACCTTTCCCGCCACAATGAGTGCTGCCACTTTGCGCATTCTGACAGCACTGGCCCGAAAATCCCTTAACGCCTTTTGCACTCGCCGACGACAACAACACTTTCTAACCGGGTTGGCAGCGCAACAGGTTGGTTTTGTTTATTGAATTCGGATTATTTGAGTGGTAAATATTTATTCATTTGACAAATAAAAAGCTAACCGGCACAAATCCCCGCAGCTGACAGAGACGGCAGTGGAAAACGCAGCTAGACGGCCTTCAGAAACACCCCCATCCGAGCACAATCTAATTTAAAATCCCCAAAATGCAATTGACGTGGCAGAGAGAGCACATAAATCTAATAATTCCGATTGCCCTGATTTGTTGTTGTCTGCTCATCGACGTAGCCACAGCGCAAGAGGCGCAGCAGCCATGGTACGAGAACCTGCCCGCCGTGGCCATGGATTACAAGGTGGGTTGACATCTTTTTTAAGCCTCTAGAGGATCGTGTTTATTGTGGTTTCCTTTTACTCTTTTAGGTGCACATTGATGCTGGCAAGGAGGACTGTTACCATCAGTATGTCCAGGCAGGAGCCACCTTCTACGTGTCTTTCAGTGTAAGTTGGATGAGGTTTGGGAGCACTACAGGAATTCGGGGAATTCATAAAAAATATCACTGGCCTAGAATATCCTGGTTTCCCTAATGGATAAATTAAATAACTTTTCCCGCTCTTTCCCAGGTGGTGCGCGGAGGTGATGGCATGGCCGGCTTTGCGGTCCGCAATCCTTCCAACGAGGTGGTGAAGCCCTACCAGTGGCAGGCCACCGCGGATTATACCGACCAGGTCTCTCCGGGCGGCTACTATTCCGTGTGCATTGACAACCAGTTCTCTCGCTTTGCCGGCAAGCTGGTTAACATCTACATCACCGTGGTGAAGTACGATGCCTGGGACAAGTACGCCAAAGAGATTGAGCAGCTGCAGCTAAACATGCAAAATTTCACTGTATGTAAAACTGGTTTATATTGACAGACCAACCCAGAAATCACACCCACTCTATTTTATTTTAGGCCACCATTGGCACTGTGGAGCGCAACATCAACGAAATGATGGGCTACCAAGCGCACAGCCGGCATCGCGAGTCGCGGGATTATGCGCTGCTCGAAGACAACAATTCCTACATTCAGACATTCTCGATTAGCCAGATCGTGGTCATATTGATCACGTGCTCCATACAAGTAAGGCAAATCCCTTCACTTTTTTTGCATTTATTTATAATTTATTGTTTTCTTGCAGGTTTTCTTTGTGCGCAAACTATTCGAAGTCAAATCGAACTCAAAGAGCCGCATCTAAGCCTGCCAAGCTCCTTTTCCAAAGACTTTGCACGTTTTTATACTTCCATCCACACATTTCCAAGACATTCATTCAACTGGCTGAATCCCTTTCACGTTTTTTGTAATTAGTTTTATCACTGGCTAAAGAGATCAAGTGCAACCAATCTGACTTTCTTCGTATATATGCAACTACTTATGTCATGCGAGTTATAGACAACAACCAACTTATTGTGATAAGTGTACATTTGTGTGTTTTGTTCAATTAAAATATTGAATCATTTTGTAGATGCGAGGGTTTATTTTTGGGAAGGGATATTTTAAGGAGAAACTATAGAAGACACTTTCTATAATTTCTATGATTTCTTGGGTGTATTTACTGACTAAAAGCTCTGCAAGGACTTCAAGTCCTTTGAGCTTTTGAAAGCTATGTCGCAGTTTTTGTTTCCAGAATATTTTAAAAGATTTGAAGTTTCGTAGGAACATTCAGGAACATTACTAAACTTAAATAAAAATGGAACAGAATAATTTATTTCTAGTAAGAAATAATAAGATAACAAAATTTATTTTGTTTTCAAATAGCTTTTTACCAGTTCCACACAATTATTTATTGGCATCTTTAACTTGAGCTCTTTAGCTCGGATTTTTATATTTGAAATTATTCCTCACCTGCCTTCCCCTTTCCAAGCTGGTGAATTAATCACCTGAGAGCTTATCGCAAATTATCCTGCCCCCAACCAGGACCTTAAATCATGTCGCCGTCGTACTCGTCGCCGTTATCTAAAACCCATTTAACACACATGTGTGCTGGCATGTTAATTATATCCTTTTTGGCAGGCTCATCTCGAAATCTGGGGTTCTGGGTTCGGGGATCGGGGGTCGGGAGTCGGGGTATGGGAGACTCAGCCTTTTGTGGCCACTTTTGCTCGAAATTAAAATGTTATTATGCGGGGCTTATCTGCGGGGCCTTAAAGTGCCCGCAAAACTAAGGTCCTAATGGCCTCACACACACACACACACACACATACAAGCAGAGTCACACGCACACCACTGCACGCTCTTTAACTGTTTTAAACGCCATTGTTAAAATATTGCTCATACGCACTTCCGCCCGAAATGGGGTCTCCTCTCTTTGGCAGCACTAATGATGCCCGCCTGCTGCCCAAGAACCAGGAGCCGGAGCAGTAGCAGTAGCAGCAGCAGCAGGAGCATCTGCAGCAGAGTGCTTTTGTGGGCGGAGCTAAAAACCAGAAATACATACCAAGCAGCAGAAGCAGGAGCAGGAGCAGGAGCTGGAGCAGCAGCAGCACCAGCAGCCGATGACAGTGGCAGATAAACGGAGCTTGGAGTGGGGTTGGCAGGCGGAGAGCGCGCCTGCGCATGGGCCACCGCAGATACGGACGACGGGGTGACATCCTGGCGCAGCCTGTCATCTCCCCTGCTACACCCCAGGCCAGCCATCCACCGAAAATTGGGGGAGGAGTGTGTCGCCATCTTTGAGCGCGCGCTGAACTGGCGACTGGACGGGATGATCTGGTGGTCGCCACATTAACTTGGAGTGCGCGCTACCAAGTGCAACACGTCGCGGACGACATAATAGCGGTACTTTGCGGTCTAGATTCGTCGGTCACACGTCGTCAATATATCCCGTATCCCATAGCCCATAACCCACATCCAAAGTCCAGGAAGAGCCAACCTTTCTTGGCCAAAGACAACACACACAAAAAAGAGTAACCAGAAGTAAAGAGTGAAATAAGCGCGGAGCGGAGGAGGCTCACTGGGAATACTTGGACACATACGTGTACGCCCAGCTTGTTGCTGGCTGTGGGCGTGGCAGAAAAACAAGGCGGAAAACACACACACCACACACACACACACCCAAACACACACATGTGTCCTGGCCGTGTGTCGCGGAAATTTTTGTGCGGAAATTATAGAAATTTCGCTTTTTGATTTCATTTTCGTTCCGCTTTCGTTGGCCTCCCGTCCACCCGTCCTCCTGTCCATCCGACCGCCTCCCTTTGTCGCCCTTTCCGCTTTTGTGCACCTGAAGGTGCACCGACCAAGGAGAGCCCACCTGCTGCCGTCGGTAGCCAGTTGTCCAGGACCGACTCGTCCTTGCACTGACAAATTTCCTTGCATATCCGCTGGCGAAGTGAACTACTGAACGTTATTTGCGTTGCGCGTTGCTGTCGCGTTTCGCTTGTCGCATATCCGTCGCCATTTTGACAATAATTTCATTTCCGGCCGGCAATTTGTACGCACTCGAGTTGAGTTGCCTTCAGTTGAGTTGAATTGAGTGATTAACTGCTTCGCGGATCCAAAAAAAAGGGATAGTGTAGTGTTTCTGATTGCTAACTAGTTGTCCCGCCGGAAGTTTGCAAGTTAACCGTGTGGAGGAGACTTGAGCGGAGGAGTTATACTATTTGGATAAACTCACAGAACACAAAACAGGCACAATCCTGAGGTAAGTGGGTTATTTTGGAGGGATTTAAATTGGCGACGGAGTTCAGTAGATATCAATGATCTCTTCATGTACAGCTTTATGATTATTTTTATTGAATTTCGAAGTGTTTATTGATCATTTAAAATATTAAAATTCGAATGTCAATATTAAAAAAAATATTTAAAATGTATGTCACCAAAATCATATAAAATTTAAAACGGTGGCAGGAATTCCATATAGATATTAAGGGTTTAGATAATTTATATAGACTTACTTACTTAGTCTTAGACAAGTTTGTTGGGAAGCGTTTATTGAACAAACAACTTCATAAGATGGTTTTAATGTAATGTACACATATAGTTATTATTATATTATACTAGTTATCATCTATATCACACCAATCTTGAATAATTATTACAATACGTCCGATTAACATTGATGAAATGTGATTACTTTTGAGCAATATAGCTGGGTAGGAATTCTTTCCTATTTTAAATACAATAATAACATTTTGATCCTTGATCCTTTTGATCATTATTATTAGACTCCCTAGTTCAATCCTAAATCGCATTTCTTAACACAATTACGATAGGATCACAATACCACTTTAAAACTTATGTTGGCTTTGAAATATGATAAAATGATTTATAAAATACATACAAGCTTGTCAGCCTTTTTTTTAACCTGAATATCATTCTATTGGCTATGAAATTAGATAATATTTTACTTAATTTATTTTAATTTTACAATGAAAAAGCGTTTTAATAAAGATCATATTATGTTTGATCATAAACTTCCGAATACGTTTTCTTTTTTACGAGTCTTCCCATTCGAATTATACTACATACTTGTATATTTTAAAATGGTCCCCAAAAGTCGGAAGGAACATACATACATATATTATTCTTCCAATGAACTTGCGTTTTCCCTGTAAAACGATTCGTTAGTATATCTGTTTGTTGATAATTATCCAACCCCCGTCAAACCATCGCATTTGAAGCTCATCCACCCCTTCAAAGCCATCCAAAAGCTTATGTTTTCTGCTAATCGAATTAGCAGACGCAAAACGGAAATATGCATAAGCCAGCAAACAGCAGAAATCAGCGGCATTAGCTCGACAATTAAACAGCTCACCAGTTCCGTCGAACAGCGAACCGTGGATGCATTGTAAAAATGCATAAAAAAATATTCCCAAATCACATTACAATCTTACAAACCATTAAAGAGCTGCCTGCGAAACGTGCGGCCTCTTAATTAAAATATCGCTCGTCCAACAAGGGATAACACCATTAACAGCTGTCGAAGATACGAAAAAGCCAGCAATCTCGGTACTCGAAAAAAAGAACATAGAAAAATAAACACGCGTTCGAGGGCAGGGCGAGAACCGAGAACCGAGCCCATCTGCAGACCGACATCCTGGCATCCCGCTCGTATTTCCGGTGTGCGCGCGTTTGCTCAATGATTGTGTTAACTTTAGAGCTCCAGAAAAAAAAAATAGGAGAGAAAAATATGCAAAGAAAATGTCTGCCTGCTAATGTTTGTTGGTGAAATTTGCTTACATGCTAAAGCGAGACGCAACCCAAGTACAAATAATAATAAATAATAAATGAGGCGTGTGCCGGCCGTTTATAATGTCTGACATGGCGCAAGTTGATGATGATTCTGCCGAGATGCGACCGCTCCGATAACGAAATCTATTAAAGCTGCTCTCTGAAACACTCGGGATCGGTGTGGGTTTCAGTTTCTGTTTCAGTTTCAGTTTTTGGAGTACCTTTAAGCCAGAGACAGGAGACCGGAGAGGACAAGTAGTCGCAAGTTGTGTGGCATAAATTTCGTTGGCATAAATCAAAATCCGGCAACTTCCGACGAGGGCAGAGTGCAAAAATTTGCATGCCAACTGCAGACCGGCCTCCAAAAAGGGCTGCGAAACAATGGTCGCTCCCCCTCGCTCCCCTCTCGGCCCGCTCTTTTCTGGACATTAGAAATCCACGCTTAAATGGCCACCACCCACGCACAGCTCGCAGCACTCATACGCAACGTTGGCCCAGTCCAAAAAGCGAGACTGTACCACACCACACACATAATAAATAACAAGCCAGATAATTATGCACGTCGTGTTTATATCTAAGGGAGCTCCAGCTCTAGCTCTAGCTCCACAGGAACTACTATTAATTATGTTCGCAAAATGCTGGAGGGGATTTGCGTTGGAAACTTGTTCTTTAAAGTGTTGGCTGTTCTGGCAATTAGAGCGATTGTTTTTGGCCGCTTCTAAAATTGCAGTCTTTAATTGTGGGCCAGGCGTTGTGATTTATGAATGTATAGTTCTATAATTTGCCATGAGGTGAGTGATGAATTGGACTTCAAGTCATAACTCTTAGAGTAATTAATTTACTAACTAGCAGAAAAGGAAAGGGATAGCATCTGAGAAATGAGGTTTGAATAGGATTATAGGAACCAAAAATATGCTGAAAGTGCTTTAAAGTTAGGGAAAAGTGTTGAAAAATCTTCAAAATATAATAATAAATATATTAATAGGATAGGAATATAATTTGTAAAATGGGGTTATTATAGCTACCGAACACATGGAAAGTGGTTTTGAGTTAGAACTGTAGAAAAAATCTTAAAAATTAAGATATCATTACGATTTATTTAAAAAAACACCATTTTAAATAGGAACCCCATATTGAAAGTTATTATTAAATTAATTAAATTATGTGGTGGCATAATTTTCTCCAACAGAGTCAAGTGGAATCCCTCGTTTAGCCAACAGCCAGCCATCGAGGCTCCCCAGGCGTGCGCCATGTACGAGAATTCCTGTTCGTATCAGACGGCGCTGGACCTGAAGCGAGTCTCGCCGCCAACTCTCGCCCAGGTGAAGACGGAGGATTGCCTGACCCTTGGCCAGTGCTCGCCGGACTGGACCTCCTATCGTTTCCATCAATCCACCTTCGAGCAGCTGAAGCAGAGCGTGGAGAAGGCCAAGGCGGCTCTACAGGATCGCAGCAGTTTCTTTGGGGCCAGCAGCGCCTTTAGGTAAACAATCACTTACCAAATAATATTATGGAATATCCCAATAATATCCGTTTTTAATCTTAGCGACATCTACTCCAGCCAACGTTTGACGGATAGCCTCGACACCCTGCCCGTTCAGTCTGGGAATGGGGCTGGTAATTGCCTCGGACTTCCCCACAATCCCAATGTGGGTGTGGGCGTGGGAGTGGGCGTGGCCGGAGTGCTCAACTATAATACGGTTAGCAGCAGTACGGCCGGAGTGTTGAGCAGCAGCAGCAGCGGCCTTGGCAGCGCCAGTGGGAGCAGTTTACAGCGCCACCGATTGGACACACTCCACCCTCCGTCTGGGTGCTCACCCGCCGGCACCCAGCACGGCGTCATCACGTCCAGCGCTGGGCAGGTCACGTCCGGATCTCTGGATGCGGTGAGCGCGGCTCCGGCTCTGCCATCGCTAACAGCGTCCAGCTCCTCGCATGTGGAGCACAAAGTCCGGTCAGGTAAGCGAAAATTGAAGACTTGTTTTTGGTTTAAGACAAAATCTACGGGATTTGGGTTCTTTTGGGTTACATATGTGGAAAATTTTTTCCATAAAAATAGTTAACTTATGTTAATTAACTAACTCTGAACTATTTAGGGATAGTTTTTAACATTTTTAATGATTTTCGATAATATTATTTGATCAGTTTAAGGCATAAAATGAAAATAATAAAATATATATATGTGAAAATAGTAAATTAAATACTTCTGTTTTAAAAATATAGTAGGCGAAAGAAATGCTTAAAAAACATTGTACACTCAAGTTTAAAATTTATGTGATTTAATTAACCAATATTTTTATGAACGAAGGTATTAGGCCTTTTGAAATATTTTTAAAACAAAATTTCCCACGATTTTAAATATTTAAGAGAATGATTTTGCAGACTAAGTGAAAGTGGTTATGAGGAATAATTTCCATAAATGATATAAATAAATATATATTTTGTAGTGCATCAACCCACTGACCTTCTCGCAATTGTCTAGCACAAAACTGTCAACGGAATGGCGGAAAAACAAATCCTGCGCTTCCGGCCAAGGCAAAACGAATCCAAAGCGACAAAAAAAAAAGCGACCCACACGAAACCCGAAAATGTTGTGCCACAAAAGTGGCAAATTTCGCGTTTATTTATTTAAACACATCCAAACGGCATATGTTGGCCAATGGTTACCCTGAAGCCACACCACCCACTCGCCGGGCTGGCCACCAAATATGTCCGAGCCCGTAACATTTAATGGCCAAAACAACGGCCAAAAACCGCGACCAGCCATGTACATAATTCTGCTTGTTGTGCTAACAACAATAAAAAGCTGCAAAAAAAATGGTGGAAACAATTTTAAATTGAATTATCCATATAAACGCTGAGGTCTCTGGGGGTCTTCGTTTCTATTGCTCGGTTATTTTTCTGTATTTTGTATTTTGTATTTTTTTTTGTTGTTGTTGGTGGTTACATATTTATCAATTTAAGCCGGGCCGGCGGATGTGGCTTATAATGTGGCTTGTGTTGACTGTTTCGCGGGGTCCCAGCCAGGTTTTTGGTTTTGATAGAAACATCAAAAACCGAACAATTTCATCGCGTGCCTGGCGAGAGTTTGTTATGCCGTTCCAGTCAACTTGTCCATGTCCATTTATTTCTATAAGAAAACTTCTCCTTCCTTCTTGATATCCTTTTCCCCTATTTTTTTTTTGTTTTTTGGCAAATTTATGTCCTGCTCTGTTTCGGTTTCAATTAGACTTAGGGCCTGACATGGCCCAGGACTTGTCTGTCTGCGGGCGAAGGACGTATGCAATTCATAGAAAAACTTGCTTCAAAATTAAATAAAAAAGTATCCTTCAAGATGGCTGTAATCGCAAATTTAAGGATAATAAAATCCCCCAGAGACAAGTCTCCCTTTCGTAGTTGCTAGACACAAAATGGCCGCCCAGCTCATCTTTACTCATCTCATCTCGACGCGCTCAAGCAAATATTAAATGAATCCTTTTTAGCCAGCTCCCTCAACTCCCTGTCTCTGTCTCTTTCCCCGCTTCTTCGCCAGCTATCTCTTTCTGTGGTTGCTGTCAAGCTGGATCTGAGTTTTTGCCGCTTTTGGCATGAAAAGATTTTGTCATGCGTAACTCATTATTTTTTGTGCTCAAAAGACGTTTGGCTCACAGGGCAGAAGGGCATAAAAAATAATTATACTTTCCAGCCAAGTCAAGGCGAAGAAATGTTTTTACATACCATACAACTTGTATATAAGGATTTTATTTATGTAATAGTGTATATTTATATAACCTTTTCTTTGGCAACAGCAAAATTTAAAAGTGCTTGAGTTCCTTGTTTAGAAATCATTACATTTCGTAACATCTTAGAAATTTTTGAAACTATATTTAGAATTAAGTAATCTTCTTGCCTATTTTTTATAGTCATTATCTTAATTAAGTTAATGCAAATTTGAAGATTCTTGCAGTTTTTTTTTAAATTAAAATTTATTTGCATTTATCAAATTAAACTTAAAGGCTATTTAATTTAGGATCCCAAAATATTATCTTATAAGTTAAATTATATATATATTGTTTTAAAAATTTATTTTATTATAGGTTCTGCTGTTTCTCAAGTTTCACAATGTTTTTTTTTTATATTTAATTGGCTTAAGCCTGAGTCATCTTTAAGATATATCCCAATGGCAATGTACAAATTATGACGCAGTCAATCAGATAGCTTACATGATGTGGTGTTTGGTTCCCATCATCATATATAGTACATGAGCCATCATCATTATCATGGCTCGTATCATATCCGGCCTGACATTTCAATTGGAAGCGTAGCAAATTCTTGTACCGATTTTTTTGCTTGCTGGATGCTCGGCTTATTGTTGTTTACATCAAACAAAGATTTACGGCAATTAAACATCACCATCGCTGGTCTGTGAAGTGACAACCCTCGCGATTATGTCCTTTGCGGTTCACAGGATCTGTCGGGCCAAGGGTGAGGGTGAAGGGTGGAGGATGAAGGGCGAAGGGTGATGGGAGAGGCTGTCGAGCGACGTTGCGTGACGATTGGCGAAGGGTCAGGGTGCGGGGGGGGACCGATGGAAACCATAATTCCAGCAATAAATAAACCAGTCAGCTAGTTGTGATGACAATTATCTATGCCGAGATTTATGGTCCTTGCTACCAGTCTGTTTTCCACGTTTTCGGCTTTTTTCTTATTTTTGTTTGCCATTTACTTTGCCTTCCGTGGCGAAAAGGCGGCTCGTGCCGTGCTGAGTGTGCAAATTTGCGCTGCCTGGCAATTAAAATGTCCTTTTGTCTTGCTCCCTGTGCTCCTTGCAGATAAATCGTCGCTGGACTGCGCCACCACATCCTCGCACTCCGCCGTGCCCTCGTCCTCATCCGCGAATGGCGACCAGCAGCAGCAGCAGCAGCAACAGCAGGGCAGGATCAGCGCCAGCAAGAGCTCCAGCAGCAGTGGTGGAGGCACTTCGTCTGGCGGAGCAGGAGGCGGCTCAGCACTGTGTAAGTTTTAAAGTTATTCCCGAATATTATCATTATGTGGGAAATGTGTCCTTTGAGCTTTTTGACAGCTTTCAGTCAGGACTGCAACCTGATGATGGTGTCAGAAGTCAGTTCTATTATTCCCATAAAAGGTGGCGCTTTTATGCTCCGAGGGGGTGGAATGTCCTTGGCGAGGACTTTCTATGCTCACAGGGTGGTTGGGTGCATTCAGTGGGGAACATTGGAATAATATGAAATAATAAATTTAAAAAAACATTGTTTAAATGTTGACATAGATTTTTGTTTATCAATTTTACCATTTGAAATATATTTATATAAAATTTTTATAGGGCAAGAAAACTAAGTTATTGAAATCAAATAAATTGAATTTGTATAATCATACCAATGGGTTATTTTAATGATTAATTATTGAGGATTTGAGGAGATTTCCAATACTAACAATAATATATTTTATGCATACTCAAATATCAAATATCAGTACAAATAAATTTTATAAGTCTCCAGTATTTTCAAAAATACTTTTAACCAATCTAAAGAGGCTTAAAATAAATAAAATATTTTCCTTTTAATTAATTGGAATTATTGATCATTTATAACAATTAACTTTGTCCACGAAAATCTTAAATCTTTGGATGTACCTGAATATTTAAGATAATTCTAACTGATCTAAAGAATTCTCATTATAACACTTCCAGAGATTAAAATATAAATGTTTATTCAAATACCATATTTTGAATTTTGTAATGCTTGTATTATCTTCACGATTGAATTAATGTATTAATAACATTTATCAACATTTCCCACGGAATATCTAAATCCCTAGCGAATCCCCTTGCTGTATAGTATAAGAATACCTCCGATATCCCCGATTTGATATCTCAATTGCTCACTTGACTTAATGCCTTAAGCCTGACTAATGCCCGTAATCTGGGAGGTCGACGGGTACCCATGGGAACTGCAATTCAGTTCATTGGCAGTGGGAAAGTTGGCACACAATTGCGAGGACTCTATGTTTATATTCATTGTCATTGTCCTTGCCAACTGTAAACAAAACAGAACGCAACAGTCACAACATTCCCCAGCTAGAGAGCGAGAATCTGTGGACTGCCCGTTGATAATTTGACTCTTAAGTGCTCTTCAGCGGTAATCCTATTAAAGCGTGTTGGTCACACGCTCGCACAACACACACTTCACTGTGAAGGACGAAGGACTATGGACTATAGACTCGGGACTACCCCCGAGCCCATCCAGACATCCTGTCTACCAGTCACCATCGAGGGATGGCAGCTCGGCTCATTGCGAGCAACAATGAGGCTAATCGACAGATCATAAAATGATCAAAATGTTATGTGAAGCGCATTAGGGCGCACGCTCCGTTGACAGCGTGGTAGATACTTTATATGATGATAGATACAGATACAGATACCAGGGGAGGGGATGGAGGAGTGTGTGTGTGTGTGTGTGGGACTCTCAATTGAGCGGTTAGGTGTGCATAATGGTCAGAAAAGGGTGCAGAACGGTAGCATAACATTGTTCAACTCATCGAGTGGCAATTGGTTTAATTTATTGTTTTATAGATTAGATTATTAGTATGGTTATAGTTTTGTTTGATTATTTATTGAAGAGGCTTTATGGGATTTAAGTGTCACCAGGATTAATGGTGGAGGAATTTATTAAGCGTTAATATTTTTATCATAAATCATATAATAAATTCATTAAAAAATATGCGATTGAACGTTTAACGTTTAAGGTTGCATTTATTATGTGGTAATAGTTTTATCTTGAACCTATATTTTTAAAAATGTATTATTTGGTATTAATTATTTATTATTATACCTTTTCCTGAATACATATGAGAATAAAAACTTTATGGGAATGAATTTATGATCCTCTTTTATGCTGTAAAAATGATTTGAATACATATTTTTAAAGCTATTAGGCAATGCAATATTATCGAAAGTTTTATTAGAAGTAGATGTTAAAAATAATAATATTTTTTTTTTGTATACGGTTTTACCTTTTTAAGATGATTTTGCGATATTAAAGTAACATTAATATAACCGCACCTTCAAAGGTTTTATTTAATTTTATCCTACAAAGATTTTATGTTACTTATATGACATTCCATTACTATAACTCATAGAAATCGAATTATATAATTTCGTACTACTTGTGAAAACCCAATTCAGCTTTCCCCTTTCTCTCCTTCCCACCTATAATTATATTTTAAATTGCACAAAATCATATTTTCTGATGTCGATTATCATCTGTCGCTTGGCCGTTTGTTTATTTGTTGATTTGCTGGTGGCCCACCCAAGGTCCTGAAGTTTAATGGCAATTCCATAAACTGTCAGCTGGCTGGACCCCATCCAAGAGCTCAACACCCCGCCCCTCATCAACGCGCCCAGCGGGTGGGTGGTGCCACCCCCTTTTGCGTCACCCACAAGGATGCGCCACATTGTGCCCTTTGGTCCCGTCTCTTTCCGACTCCGTATCCGTATCTGTATCTGTATCTGCATCTGTGTCTCTCTGTCTCTCTTTTTTCCCAGCACCGTATGTTTTGCTCACTTGAAATTTAATTTCTGATTTCATTTGCGCACAGTTTACTCTTCATATTATTATTTTTTTTTTTTTTTTTGCATTTCGTCCTCCGTAATTGTTTCAGGCTGTGAAAATAAATTGAAAATGCTGCTGTGCTGTGCCAACTGGCGCCCAAAGGGACGATAAAGTCCTTTTTGACGGCTTCGCGGACTGACGCTTGCGCTTAAATTTATTCAGTCGCAGTTATGATATGGCAAAAAAATACAAAAAAAAATAATAATAAAAAAAAGGAGAAAATATATATATGTACTATATGTATGAGAAGGAACTTGGCGAACTTGGCCTGGAAAAGTTTTGGTTCCCAGGCTTCGCCTTCTCTCCTCTGCTCTTCCATTGGCCGTGCGCTCATGTGTGCGCCTCTATTGATGTCCAAATATTTTTATTCATGGCCCTTTTCGCGGTTCACTTAACTGTCGATTCAAGTCATTACCCAACCCCCCGGTACCGGGATTTCTGAAATTTCAGCACGAGCCGCTCATAAATCAAGTCATTGTTGGATTGCTGTTGGGTTGGTCCACTCCCTCCGCGGAATCCTGGCAGAAAGATGACGGCAACAAGCTGGAAAATGTTTCGCTAATTTAGTTTTTGTGTTCGCATCGATCGATGTCCAGAGATAGGCAAACAAATTTGCCTAAGCGAAACCGAAAAACTTTACACAAAATAATAATAATTAAAAAAAACCGAACGGACGCCACCGCCGTGGTAATAGAAAACTGTCAACGATTCCAACAGGTTGGCTTCCTTCCGCCTTCGAGCTGCGACCGACGTATTTTTTTGTGATTTATGCCGCTGGAAATGACCCGCTTCCGACATGAAATATCATCAGAAAAGGAAAATATACTATATAGAAAATACTGGGAAAGGGCTGCGAGGAGCACTTGAGAGTTTTAGAAGCGGGCCCTACTCT
>JAJJHY010008789.1:19734427-19775770 GCA_021224005.1 Drosophila setifemur
AAAACTTTTGAGTTCTTGAAATTAACTATATTGTATTACCTATTAAATTAATATAATCATTCCAATCGGTTGTTTCATTTAAAAGCTATTGATTTATTTGTTGATGAGAAGATTTCTAATACTAACAATATTTTTTGCATACTCAAATAACAAATATCAAATTTTCAAAGATACTTTTCACCAATCAAAAGAATTTGAAGATAAATAACATATTTTCGTTTTGATTAATTGGTATTTTTGATCATTTATAACAGTTTATAACTTTATTCACAAAAAATATGAATCCTCCTTAAATCCCTCTTTAAATTAAACAGAATATCCAAGATAATTATCTTAACAGATTTAAAGAATTCTCAATTAAGCACGGCTAGTGATTAAAATGTAAATGATTTATTCCAATACCTTCTTTTGAATTTTGTAATTCTAGTATTAGCTTCACGATTGAATTAATGTATTAATAATATTTATCAACATTTCCCACGGAATATCTAAATCCCTAGCGAATCCCCTTGCTGTATAGTATAATAATACCTCCGATATCCCCGATTTGATATCTCAATTGCTCACTTGACTTAATGCCTTAAGCCTGACTAATGCCCGTAATCTGGGAGGCCGACGGGTACCCATGGGAACTGCAATTCAGTTCATTGGCAGTGGGAAAGTTGGCACACAATTGCGAGGACTCTATGTTTATATTCATTGTCATTGTCCTTGCCAACTGTAAACAAAACAGAACGCAACAGTCACAACATTCCCCAGCTAGAGAGCGAGAATCTGTGGACTGCCCGTTGATAATTTGACTCTTAAGTGCTCTTCAGCGGTAATCCTATTAAAGCGTGTTGGTCACACGCTCGCACAACACACACTTCACTGTGAAGGACGAAGGACTATGGACGCAGGACTCGGGACTACCCCCGAGCCCATCCAGACATCCTGTCTACCAGTCACCATCGAGGGATGGCAGCTCAGCTCATTGCGAGCAACAATGAGGCTAATCGACAGATCATAAAATGATCAAAATGTTATGTGAAGCGCATTAGGGCGCACGCTCCGTTGACAGCGTGGTAGATACTTTATATGATGATAGCAGATACAGATACAGATACCAGAGGAGGGGATTTGTTTGGAGGGAAGGAGGAGTGTGTGTGTGGGATTCTCAATTGAGCGGTTAGGTGTGCATAATGGGCAGAAAAGGGTGCAGAACGGTAGCATAACATCGTTCAACTCATCGAGTGGCAATTGGTTTAATTTATTGTTTTATAGATTAGATTATTAGTATGGTTATAGTTTTGTTTGATTATTTATTGAAGAGGCTATATGGGATTTAAGTGTCACCAGGATTAATGGTGATGGTGATCATAAATCATATAATAAATTCATTAAAAAATATGCAATTGAACGTTTAACGTTTAAGGTTGCATTTATTATGTGGTAATATTTTTATCTTGAACCTATAATTTTAGAAATTTATTATTTGGTATTAATTATTTATTATTATACCTTTTCCTGAATACATATGAAAATAAAAACTTTATGGGAATGATTTTATGATCCTCTTTTATGCTGTAAAAATGATTTGAATACATATTTTTAAAGCTATAAGGCAATGCAATATATCGAAAGTTTTAATCAGAAAGTAGATGCTAAAAAATAATAATATTTTTTTAAAAGTGTTTTACATTTTTGAATATGATATTGCGAAATATATTTATATTAAAGTAACATTAATATAACCACACCTTCAAAGGTGTTATTTTATTTTATCCTACAAAGATTTAATGTTACTTATAAGAAATTCCATTACTATAAATCATAGAAATCGAATTATATAATTTCGTACTACTTGTGAAAACCCAATTCAGCCTTCCCCTTCTCTACTTCTCTCCTTCCCACCTATAATTATATTTTAAATTGAAAAAAATCATATTTTCTGATGTCGATTATCATCTGTCGCTTGGCTGTTTGTTTATTTGTTGATTTGCTGGTGGCCCACCCAAGGTCCTGAAGTTTAATGGCAATTCCATAAACTGTCAGCTGGCTGGACCCCATCCAAGAGCTCAACACCCCGCCCCTCATCAACGCGCCCAGCGGGTGGGTGGTGCCACCCCCTTTTGCGCCACCCACAAGGATGCGCCACATTGTGCCCTTTGGTCCCGTCTCTTTCCGACTCCGTATCCGTATCTGTATCTGCATCTGTGTCTCTGTCTCTGTCTCTCTTTTTTCCCAGCACCGTATGTTTTGCTCACTTGAAATTTAATTTCTGATTTCATTTGCGCACAGTTTACTCTTCATATTATTTTCCATTTTTTTTTTGCATTTCGTCCTCCGTAATTGTTTCAGGCTGTGAAAATAAATTGAAAATGCTGCTGTGCTGTGCCAACTGGCGCCCAAAGGGACGATAAAGTCCTTTTTGACGGCTTCGCGGACTGACGCTTGCGCTTAAATTTATTCAGTCGCAGTTATGATATGGCAAAAAAATACAAAAAAAAATAATAATAAAAAAAAGGAGAAAATATATATATGTACTATATGTATGAGAAGGAACTTGGCGAACTTGGCCTGGAAAAGTTTTGGTTCCCAGGCTTCGCCTTCTCTCCTCTGCTCTTCCATTGGCCGTGCGCTCATGTGTGCGCCTCTATTGATGTCCAAATATTTTTATTCATGGCCCTTTTCGCGGTTCACTTAACTGTCGATTCAAGTCATTACCCAACCCCCCGGTACCGGGATTTCTGAAATTTCAGCACGAGCCGCTCATAAATCAAGTCATTGTTGGATTGCTGTTGGGTTGGTCCACTCCCTCCGCGGAATCCTGGCAGAAAGATGACGGCAACAAGCTGGAAAATGTTTCGCTAATTTAGTTTTTGTGTTCGCATCGATCGATGTCCAGAGATAGGCAAACAAATTTGCCTAAGCGAAACCGAAAAACTTTACACAAAATAATAATAATTAAAAAAAACCGAACGGACGCCACCGCCGTGGTAATAGAAAACTGTCAACGATTCCAACAGGTTGGCTTCCTTCCGCCTTCGAGCTGCGACCGACGTATTTTTTTGTGATTTATGCCGCTGGAAATGACCCGCTTCCGACATGAAATATCATCAGAAAAGGAAAATATACTATATAGAAAATACTGGGAAAGGGCTGCGAGGAGCACTTGAGAGTTTTAGAAGCGGGCCCTACTCTCCTCCACGGCGGAAACGCAGCGCACCCGGAGCCGGAGGTGGCTGTGTCGAAGCGTCTCCGGTTTCTCTCCGGCCCGTGCACTGCAATTTAGTTGTCAATTGAATTTACGAGCCAGCTGAATTTATGGCCACCACCTCGTTCGCTTTTATCTCAAGTGACACAACTCACGGCCGTGGTCCGTGGTCCGTATTCCGTGGTCCGTGAGAGAAATCCCAAACCCTTGACCCTCCAAAAAGTCAATCCGCGTTATCAATTGACAGCGAGGGTCGTCGTCTGGGTGCGCTGGGAGTCAAACCGCAGTAATTTATAGCCGTCGGAGCACGTGAACCCAACCTTTTCCCAACCGTTCCTCCGACCCCTTTTTTTTCTTTGCATGTTAATTGTTTGTTTGCTGTTTGTTGTCATTGGCTCTTAAGTGGCGCGGGGTGAGGAATGAGGGGGGTGCAGTGCGTCCATAAAACACCCCCTCGGGTGTGCCGTGTGAATATGTTAGCTTTCAGTTTAGAAAAATCAAAAAAAGGAGATAAATAAAAAGACAATCGGATTTTTTTTCGGTTGATAGACTATGGAGATACCCGGCTTTAATGGGAAATAACTAATATTATCAGTATTACAATATTAATAGCTTTGAAGTTTTCTAGAGAACCCTAAATTTTTTTTTTATAATTATGATTATAAAAATTAATGTTTGAAAGACCCTTTATGTGTTTTTGAGTTAATGACTCTCATCTAAATATTTCTGAAACTTTAGGATTAGAAATTCTAAGATTATTAAATAGCTTGGTATTAGAATAGTTGACTTTCAAGATTAATTATATTAAGGAATTAAATCAATTAAGCAATCTTAATTAAGATGCCTATACTATATAAGTGTGCTAGTATGAATCTGAATAATATTAAAATCTGCATTTTTCCTGTTACATTTAATTCACTTATATTATTAGTATACTAAAATATTATTAGCTTAGTAGTTTTCTAGGGCACACTTTTAATTTATTATAACTTTGGACATGATTCCATGATGCTAATAATACTAGTAATATTAAAATCAGTTTTCTTCCTGTTACATTCAACCCCTAGAATCGTGCATACCCTTTTAATCGAGGTATCACAAACGAGCTCGCGACACTCTCTTGCAATTATCTGAGAAAGTCAAACGCTGGTAATCGGAGTCGTGCACCCTGCACCCTGCACCCTGCACCCGTGTGGCACCCTTCTACCTGCCCCTTTTCCATCTCCACCCCCCACCCTCCACCTTGTCAATCGCGCAATTATTGGTGGCATTGTTTAGATAGACAGGCACGAGGACACTTTCAATATGTCGCCGTGTGAACTTCCCTAGGTCCATCGTCCTTCGCCCCTTTAGTTTGTTGTTCGTGTTTGTAATTTGTTTTTATTACAATTTTCACATATTTTTTTTGGTTTAACCTTTTTTTGTGCGGTGGCTAGAGTTTGTTTGATTTGGCGTGTTGCCTATATACATTTGTGTGAATTCTGAGTTGACATTGTTTTTATATTGTTTGTGGGAACACAACTTTCAGGGAGTCATTTAGATTCGGTGCAGCCGATAAGCGAGGTCTAATAGGTGTGAATAAAGGGAAGGAAAAGCTGGGAGATAGGTTATGGGTAGAGAATAATAATTAAATTTAAATATAATATTTGAACGTATTATTTGAACATAAATTTATTTATGTAAGGCTTTTCGTTTAGGCCTAAATAAACGATCAAATTTTATTTAATTATTTAATTTTTTAATCAGTCTATTCTTTAATCGTTTTCATTGTTTGATTAATTTAAATCCGTTTTAATTCTAAATGGTTTAAATACAGGGAAGGTGAATCTGGGATATATAATTATATAATTTGGTGATAGTGGTAAATATTTAGATAAGTTTTTTTAAGCACTAAATAAGAGCTAACAAAATTATAATTTTCAATAACCCAACCTTTTATAAATTTTAGTTTTTAGCTGAAGTTCCGAAAAGAGTAGAAAGAATATCAAATAATAAAATAGAAACTGTTATATATGCAAAAAGCTTCGTAAATACCGACATATATCCAAATTTATACATGGCAACCATTTACCAAACCCTCTCTCCACACTTTCCTGTTATTATCCTTTCCCAAAATATATACCCCCATTACTACTTAGATCTCTGTCCTTTGTCCACACTTAACCCACTCAACGATTTCCCAATGAAAAACGAAAAACTTTAAGAGCAGCCAATTTCTGGCTGATTTATGTGCCGCCGCCGTTGCCGCCCATTTGATTAACAAATATTGGACCAGAAAAAAAATGTGTGTTCATTGTATTTTTATTATTTTTATGCCGATTATAACAATACGCATTTTGGCAATAACAAAATGCACAACGGCAGGCGAAATTCGCCGCGGGCAGAAGTGAGCAATCCTTGCAATCGCGGCGGGGTGGGGAATCTATCCTTGAGGGCGGAGCGGTGGTTGTGCATTAAAGACCCGCAAGGAGTCAATAGGAAAAAAAAAACGGAGCCTGTCATGCCTCGCAGGACTATGGACTACGGACTGTGGACTGGCCACGTGCCGCGTCAAAGTCTCCATCGCGTGTTACATCATTCATACGTCATTAATGGCCACGTGTCTGACTTGCAGTTGTTATTGTAGGCTGGGCCATTTCAATGTTCACCATTCGGTGTTTCGGGTGATCGGTGCTCACTGTACGGTGTTGGCTGTTGTATGTTGCACATAAATATTAGCACCGCTGTCTCTCTCCATCCCGTTGGGTTGGGTGTCTCCAGGCTTGAGAAAACAAATCGCGGCGCTGATTGCGTTTCTTATTAACTGCCCTCGGTGGGTGGTTTCTGGGCCAGGACAATATGCTCCCTGTCTGTGCTACACTCAGAGAACTAGTTTATTAGCTTCAGCTTGAATCAAGTATTTTTTTTGAAATTAAAATGTACCCTTTGTTCAACGTGCAATTGCTGTTACGGAGTCTCCCGAATATTTTTTAGGTAAATTATATCTTAATTCAGAAATTTTAGAAAACCATCATTTTGTTTTTGATGAAATTCTAAATCTTAATACATTTTTAGCATGAACTTTAATTGCTTAATACGAATGTCCCGATTAATTTTAGGTTAATTATATCTAATATTGAGAATTATCTGAAAATTAGATATAATCGAAAAATATCATTTTGTTTCTGATAAAACCTTTAATTTTGATAAATTTTCAGATTAGCTTATTTCAGATTCAGGGTATATGTTTGAACGCAAAATATATTCCTAAAATCATTAAAATCATTAAAGTACAAACATAATATTAGGTATCCCGATTTTTTATTAGGTAAAATATATATTAGTTCAGAAATTTCAGATAATTATAAATGTTAAAGACGAAAGAATAGCATTTAGTTTTGGAGAAATTTTGAAATCTTAATGCATTTTCATCTCAGACTTCTGGATTTATAACTGAAGAGCATTTGCTTGTCTAGAAAATATATTTACAAAATCATTTGATAAATAAAGATACATATTTAAAATTATATAAAATAGTAGATACAAAATACAATTTTTGAATGCCAAAAATGTCATCTCAAGTATTTAGTTACTTTTAAAATCAAACCACATTTTTTTCTGAGTGCATTTAGTGTCGTCATGTTTGGCTTGACGCTCCGTAGATTTTTTTTCGGCTGCACACACACAAAACAAATGGACACGACCCGGCTGATGCATTGATTGTCCCAATGGGGCGCAGCGATTTAGTGGCCAGTGGATGGGGATGGGTTGGTAGGCTTGGTTGGCTTGGCTGGGCTGGCAAAACCAACAGGCAGACAGATGGATAGATGATTCAGGCCAATGTGCCGTGGCTTAAAGTCAACTTAAAACACTTGACTTGTGGGCGGAACGAAGGAGGAACCGCAACTTTGGGGCGGTCGGAAATGTAACGGTGGCGCAAAATGGCGGAAATCGCGGAACAAAAGAAATTAATTTAAAGTTTTTCGCTACCGAAAGCTGTGAA
Source organism: Drosophila setifemur (assembly GCA_021224005.1). Classification (NCBI taxonomy): domain Eukaryota; kingdom Metazoa; phylum Arthropoda; class Insecta; order Diptera; family Drosophilidae; genus Drosophila; species Drosophila setifemur. The sequence continues at coordinate 19,741,606 of JAJJHY010008789.1, forward strand.
AATGAAATTACATAATGAATGCAATTAAAATGTTAAGCCGAGCTAACACCAACAAAAAAACACCAAAACAAAAAGCTTTCCCCTCTGGGTTTCCCTTTGCTTTTCCCCGCTTTTGGCAGAGCAAACATTTTGAGCCAAGTGAAACTTAGTTTTTCCTCTAGCAGAGAACAGCAAATTGCTATTTAGCCATTTTAGATGCCATTAGCAGAGGTCCTTAGACACCCACACCCACACCCACACGCACAAGTTAAGAGCTTATAGTGGTAAATAGGTGTGGAAGTGGGCTTGGGGATCCTTTTCCTTCCAGCCACGTTTATTAAATAACTGCGTGTCAAAGCAGCTCACCAACACACAACACAACTATGGCCATAAAGTCACTAGCCAAATAGCACTCCCACACAAAAGCCAAAAGGTTGCCTTGACTTGTTCAACTTTTCGCTTTTAGTGCGGATGTGTTCCAAAAGCGAAATTTGTTTTTTAATTCACTCAAAAATTGAAGAGCAGGGCAGGGAAGCAAAATAGGTCTAACTATGGAATGACTGCTTTGGGTAGTCAAAGAAACCTTAACAATTAATTCATAATAATTCAGAAATCTCGATTTATTTAACATAAATCTAATTAATATGATCGCTAGTATTATTCTTCATATTTTGATATAATTTATTAATAAAATGTAACAGCAGTGGATTGTAGTACATAAATTTGTATGAGTAATCAATGTGGAATTGAAAAACATTTGCTTGAAAAATATATATTCCATAGATCTGAAAACACTAGTAATATCAAATTGTATCTGAAAAGATTTCCAAAATTATCCAATTGCAATTTATTTCCTTGCAAATATTCCCAATCCCTTATAATTAATGTAGAGCATTTAATAAACATAACTACGTAAAAAACATTTAGCACTACAAAAAAGAATCAAGGCTGGGTTCTCCTCTCCTTCTGTGTGTGTGTGTGTGTGTGTGTATGGTGAGGAACTACAATTTGTTCGTTGACGCCTATGAATTAGCCCTCTGCCACCCACAAGGATACACAAGGACTTGCCTGGCCTCGCATGGCCAGCGGCAAAGGCTCGGCAAAAACAATTTCAATGGGGATTCAAAAATTAATTAAGCCAGCCCGAAAAGGCGAAAAGGCAGCTGTGTAGATGGGTCCGTCAGTTTCTGCCAGAAAGTGTGATTGTTTGAGTGTGTGTGTGGGTGTGTGTGTGTGTTGGTGTTTGTGTGTGGTTCTGTCATTTTCTGTTGCCTGCTTCAAGGAGCAGGACGAGCTGTTGCCTGAAAAGGGAGTATTGGAGGGGGCTTCTAGAGAAGAGAAGAGAGAAGGGGCAGCTCAGCAATTGCACTTGAGCAGCTGCAGCGAAGTCGACGTCGACGTTGATGCCAACGCATGTGCACCACCAACCCGAAGCCAGCCAACAACCCAACCACCCAACTTAACCCACCTGACCCCACACCCGCCGATCCAAGTCAAAGCCTTTCACAATCAACTATTGTTGATTTCTCCTACAAAACCCATGGCATTGTTTTTGCTAGGCACCCGGAGAGCCACCCAACCCACCTCAACTAGGAGAGGGTCAGGAGCAGGGGATGGTGGCGGTGTTGTAGGCGAACGACGAAACGGTAATATCCTTGTGTTTGGTGGAAGGAAAAAGGAAGTGGATAATACATCCGTCCTTGTTGCTTCGTGTCACCCACTAAAAAGGCGATGCCACTTCTGGAAGCTCCGCAGAGCACAATCGAAAACGGAATCAGGAGTGGCCCACCCAACCGTAACAGAGGGACAGAGATAGCACTAGGGTGCGAGCGACAGAGATGGAGAGACGGAGAGTCCTGTGGCTTGTCCTTGCTCAAGTGGAAACGGTAACCTCCTACAAAACGAGCGAGGGAGTTCGCTCTCTCGTTGAACGAAAAAAGCTAAACACCTAATACTGGATTTTGGCCACTATTTGGAGGAGTCCGAGTCGAGCTTAAAGCTCTTTCCTAAACCGAGAATCCTCTAGTTTTTTAGAGTAATTGCGAGTTTTGGAGAGCCCGCAACCGAATCCGAATCCTCAGCCATTTGCAAAAAGCTCTCTGGGGAGCAAAAAAGCTTTCGGGGATAGGCCACACCCCCGAACTCACTGCTGATTGGTGGTTGCCCTTCTCTCTATAAGGGGGTGGCTGTGGATTACAGAAACCCTAAGTATATCCTGGCAGAAACGCCGCCAGCCGAGGCGCTGGCAGCGGCAGCGACAGAGCCCAACCAGGCCCGGCCAGACAGATAGATACACACAGCCACCACCCACCGGGCAGCCAACCACCAGCCACCCCCACAGTGCCACAGCACCGCCGCACCACCGAGCACCACCACCACCACTACCACTCGCTGGCTAAGGGTTGGAGGCAGGACGATGGCAGGATATGCGCGATTTGACGACGGAATGAAATCAATTGTTACGCTGCCGTGCCACAGATCGGACGCAATCCGGTGTCAGTGCTCAAGCCCGATAGTCCAGCTCGATAGTCCTTTGCCGCAAGCAAGCATCCTTTCTTAGCCGCTCAAGTGATTTACGCGATTTGCTGGGCCTACCCAACAAGCACACACACTCAAAACACGCCCAAACACACATATATACTATATATCACGTATACGTGCCGTGGGACATTGACACATATAAATCAGTTGGACACACGCGAACGAACCAACGTACCAACGAACCAACGAACGAACGGACGGACTGCGGCTGGCTGGCAGGTCGCAAAGTGCATTGGAAAGTTCGGGCGGAAGTCGAGGTGTCCGGTAAACGGTAACCGGTTCCGATCGTCACTTTTCCCGTTCCCGTTCCCGTTCCTTTTCCGGTTCCGCTCAGCGTCGCTGCCCCCGTTTGCGCCGGCAGCTCCGCAGCCTTTTTTTCCGAATACAAATTCAATTGCGGACACCACTTGGCGACGTCTCCGTCTCCGTGTTATTAGCTTCCGGACTCCGGCGACCAATTTACCGCTTGCCAAAAAAAAAAAAGGCACACACAACAATAACAAAAAAAAAACCAACAAAAATAGAAAACAATTCCGAAAGGCCCAGCGAGCAATTTGAATTGGAAATTCCACACTAATTGTTTTGGGTTGTGGATCCGAACGCCCAACCCGCTGCAATCCCAGGCATAGCCCAAGGCATAGCCCAACCGCCGGCGGTCACAATGCTGGACATCAAGTCCTCCGCCGATTACTTGTCACGCTCCACGGGCAGCTTCAGCAACTTCTCAATGCTCTTCGCAGGTGAGTGGGCGGTGTGTGAGCCAGCCCGTCCGTCGGCCACCTGGAATCCAAGTAATTAGCCCAAACCCAAAACAGCCATAGCCCCTAAGAATCAGCCGTCGGTTGCATCCATCAGATCTTCATTTTATCTTCAGACTGTGGAGTGGTTTCTGAAAAAGCCCAAAACTAAACAATTGATTTCCATTCTCTTGCAGATTCCTCGTACAAATCGTCGTGGGGCTCCCACAGTTCCACACAATCGCAAGGTGAGTTTTTATATTAAAAGTTAATAATGATATATAATAAACAAGTAAAAACGTTACAGTCGAGTTTCCCGACTGTTACAGACCCTGTACAAATTTGATAATAAGCAAAAAAAAATAAAAAATAAAAATATTATATTCACATCGAGTCCGGTCTGGGATTCGAACCCAAGATCTTCGCGTTTTAAGTCGAACGTCGTAACCATTCGACAAACCCAAACTTTTTGAACCGACAGCTAATACAGTATAAATATATTGAAGACGCACATTCATACATACATACACATTCTTATGTATGTATATGAAGGTAGTGGCAGCGCAGCTACAGCGGCACTTCCGAGAAAAATCAACCACCAAACGCAAGCGATTTACCGTTTGCACAAATAAACAGATTTTTTGTGTTTTGCGCCTGTAAACTTTAGGTATTTATTGTGCGCTTTCTAATTAACCAATCTTGATGAAATTTTCAGGATCGGTAGAAATCTATGCTCCAATTGCATGTGTATTTTTAAAAAAATTTTAGCTTGAAAATTGTGCAGTGCAGGGCAGTGCAAAAATTCAAATACAAATTGCGGGGGCGGTGGGCGTGGCACCGACTTAAAAAAATAAACTCTAATTTACTCAGTATTAGAAGAATCTACACTGGTAATACGGTTCTTCTAGCTCTTACAGTTGCTGAGATCCGTGTGTTCATCCGGACGGACAGACGGACAGACGGACAGACGGACAGACGGACATGGCTATATCGACTCAGCTCGTCATGCTGATCAAGAATATATATACTTTGTGGGGTCTGCCACGCCTCCTTCTGCCTGTTACATACATTTGCACAAACTTAATATACCCTTTACCCTTTGGGTACAGGGTCTAAAAAATCAACAAAAAGTGAAAAGTAAAGGAATAATGTATTTGATTGAAGTGAAAGCAAAGTGACAATAGAAATTTGTGTACAAAACCTTAAGTTGAAAGATTTCTCATAATAAGAATGGATTTTATGATGCAATTTTTATAAATTTCTTAAAAAATATTTGAGCTAGTAAAGCAAGAACTATTTTTCGTATCTGATAGTGAACAAATCAGATCGTTTAACAAGATGAGTTATACCTAACTACCTGCTGAACACAATAAAGTGAATTAAGTGCACAAATGAATCATAGAAATTATAAATATATTATAATTAATTTCTGCGATAGGAAGATCCAATTTCAAGAATTTAATATGAAAATAAAAGCTACTTGTTCGAGAAAAATTATACCCGTTTGGTAAATTCACATTTATTTAATCACTTTTAACAAAGATTCAAGAGTTTGTATCTCCAAATTCAAAAAATGCCACCTTGATTAGGCATATTTCAGTAGCTACTTCAAAGTTTCAATGTATTTATCGGTCTACTCCCTTCTCAAAAGAACATAAATAGCAATCTAAGTCTCGCCGTAAACTCTCTTTAACTCCTATAAATCCGCTACAACACAAACATAAGTAATTTGCAAAGTTTCAATGATCACAAATTGCGATAAAATATACTCAGAAAGTTCGGAGAAAACCCCGAAATTATAGCAAATTACAACGCACACAATTTCGCATCGGGGGGAGGGAGGGGCAGGCACTCAAGAAAACCCGAAAATAAATATTAAATATGCAAAACACACACACATGACATTCAGTCGGCTGACTGTGAAACCAAAAGTGATGGAAATTCACACGCAGTGAAGCATGCAAAATGTGTGCCTGATAGATGCAAAGATATCGAGGCAAATCAACAAGCCATCAATGGAATATTGACAGACCGAGTTTGGGGTCGGGGGTTCCGCCTCAAGAGTGTAGATAAAGACCCGAATAAGGTGTGGAAAACACATGTATCCTTAGGGTTGAATGGTCAATGAAGCGAGGATCAGGGGGGTTAAGGGTTATTAGGCTAGTTATACCACTCACTAATTGAAATTATATTGTGCTGCGGCACTCACTCCACAAAATCCACTTATCACTTCAGGCGGTTTTTAAATCCGTGAAATACCAAAAAATAATTTTGATCCGAGAGATGAAAAATTTCAACTTGGCTGGCTGAGCGCATTTAGCTGCTGGCCATTGATGACATCAAAATTGTGCACAGCTAAAGTTTGCGCTCAACTCCAGCTCCAGGGATCTGCACCATCCAAACCCAAACCCTATCCCACCCCAACCCCAACCACAACCAGGACGGGAACAGACAACCCACCCACCAATCCACCCACCCATCCACCATGCTGCTGCAATCGTTCGCCTTTTGTGCTCTTCGCAGTTGAGTGGCCACGCAAAGCGCAAAACCAAAAAATGTCATATGAAAAGTTGTCCTGGCTGAGTATTTTTTTTTTCAGCACAATAAGTGACAACGAAAACAACAGCGGGCGGTGCAAGAATCACGCAGCGGTGTCCTGCAGGATGCACGGAGAAAAAATTATGCAAGATAATCCTTTATGGATAAAGTATGAACCCTTAATGATTCTTAAGGGAAAGTATTAGAAATAACCTTATTGAATCCCAGTCTTGATTCATCTATAAATTCCCTTTGTTATTTACATTTTAATAAGTTTCGTATACTCATTTATTTTAAAGCAACTATTTTCCTCCTTAATAATTTAATAATTCCTCTAAAAATCCTTTATTCTCTTATAAGTTTTGATTTTAATACCACTTCTCGGGCATTTAAAATTTCTGTAAGTTTCGTATATTTTTTTAGTTTTAAAGCCCCTGTTTTCCTCAGCGTAACTCGCTGGGCCTGCGGCTTTAATTTCACTCGAGTTTGAAGCGTGAAGTTTGCCACACAACTTGAACGCGCCGAGATTGTAAATTGAATTGCCAACGGCATTGTTTTCGCTCATCGCAATCATATTCCATTACGGCCAAGAGCCAAGAACTAAGAGCCGAGAGAGATGAGAGATGAGTGTTGAGGGATCCTGCGCTGCTCATGTCACAGTTGTCCCGCGTGTCCTGTGAAGCCTTCGGGCTCTGTACAAGCGGCATTCATGCCATGGGACTCTTTGATGACAACCCAGAGATAATGTTTGTGTTGCGGTTGAGTTGTGATTGCCTTTGATTGTTCGACTGGAGAGAGAGAGAGTGTTAAACAGGCAGGAACAGGGCAGACTGGGGCAGAATGGGGCAGATGGGGCAGAGACTATTCCCAATTTGAATATATCTTAACGCACATTTGAAATTATTTCCGTGATTGCAGGCTACAGCTCCAACGCCTTGAGCATCAAACATGATCCGCATTCGCAACTACGGCAACCTGGTGAGTAATTCTCAATTTTAATATATACAAAATAATAGTATAAATGAAAACCCATAAGAAAATTATTACTTAAATATTTATAAATATGCGGTATGGGTATTCTCAAAATACAATATATTTAGTGCCTTGAAAATAATGAAAATGATGAAAATGATAAAAAAGGAAAGGAAAAAAGGAAAACAATTACAAAATATTTAGTAAAATATTTATATTATATTTAGAGCCTTGACAATTATAAAAATGATAAAAAGGCATAGAAAACAACTATAAAATAATAGGTGAAATATATATAAAAGGGAATAGGTTTAGAATACAAAACATTTCGAGCCTTGAAAATGATCAAATAATAAAAAAGGTAGAAAAAAGTAATTATAAAATATTTGGTAAAATATTATGGGATTTGAATATAATAATTTAAAAACTTGGAAATAATTATTTCCTTTTATTTAAGTTTTCAACAATATTCTCTATGAAACACTTTCCTAAAAAAAATGTCATTTGTACCTATCATTGAGTTAAAATAATGGAGTGCAGATGCTTCAGTCCACGTGGCGCTTTGTTCAGCCTAAAAACCAACATAAACGTTCCCAGAACTCGAGAAGGTATTGCATAAAAATGTGAAATGAATTCTGTTGGCCAACACTAGTAATAAGGATTGGGATTGGTATTGTATCGAGCGCACGCTGCAAGTGCCACTCGAGTCCTTGTGATTGTGAGTCCTTTTCCCTCGACGAGCTACCCTCGCTGGGCTTTAAAATTCACAATTCGAATATGTGAATTTTCAAAAGCGAAATTGAAACCGAAACAGAAACAGAAAAAGAAACTGAAACTGAAATCGAGCAAATACTGTCGCAGAATCAAACCTTAAATACGCCACTTGAGCAATGGAAATGGTAATGGAAACAAAAGTGCCAAACCGAGCCGAGAGCAGGAATTGAAGCGTAATGGAAACAATTGAAATGCCATAAAGGATTCTCAATTAGAGGGGATCTGGCGAGGAATGAGGAGGGGTTGAGGAGGGGTTGGGGGGCCATCCAGGGACCCAGACACACTTGGTTTGGCCTGGCTTTTGTTGCTCTCCGTCAAAAATTTTGACGGCCGTGGTTGGGAAAGACGCGTGGCAGTTTTTTCGGGGCATTAAAACTGTTGAGAGAACAAAAAGCGGCAGCCGAAGAAACACTGTTGGCAAAACAATGGCCACGGGACAGAGGACTCGCACAACTCACAAAACAAGAGGGGAAAAAAATAGAAGAAAAACAAGCCAAGGAGCGGCGGAGGACTTTGGCTAGATGATGCGAATTACGGACAATTGCTTTATATGTCTGGTCTCGGTCTCAGTCTCAGTTTAAGCCTTAATTCTCAGTCTCGCTGCAATCAGAGTAACCTTTCATTTTCCCGCTGCACCAGCCTTAACCATCCACCCACGCCCACACAACTGGGGTCACAATATAAGCATCGGGAAATCGAAAAAATCTTATTTAAATTGAGATGTTTCGCTTTAAATTAGTAGATTTATATTACAATTTTAAGGTGTCATTTAAGGGTCTTAGGTAGAAATTTATTTTTTTAGTATGCAATTTATATGTATTATAATTCTATATATATTTTAAACAAATTGTTAGATATCAATTGATACAGCTGGAATTACAAAATATATAAAATTACAATTACAAACTAATAAATTCTAATTCCACTTATATTTATAGAGAAAAATGAAATCGAATCATAAACTTACAAACATTACAAGCAAAAATAAAAGTACAATTAAAAGTTAACCCATTTAAATTTGGATACATCAATTTCAAATTAAGAACATTAAATTCCACTTAATTTAAACGCAAAGAAAATTATGATTGTGAATCAAAAACTTCAATTACCATAAAATATATTCAAAATATCAAGGCAAAACATACTAAATTAGATTCGAAGCATATCATGTTAGTAATTAATTGATATAGCTTAAATTAAAAAAAATTTATAAAATTCAAAATAAAAACATTCATTGACACTTAATTTCATAGCAATAAAAATAGAGTGTTACGAATACTTAATTCAAAATAAAATATAAATAAGAAATAAGATTAAAATTGAACTACAGATTTCAAGGCAAAATATACTCAATTAGATATGCAGCATAAGAGACACTGCCATTTAGCAATACCTACTCCTATTATGTTGTCCGCGAGTGTATCCCTCACACACTCAGTCAGAAAGCTAGGCTTTTGCAACAAGCAGGAAACGCGCACCGGATAATAAGTGAAATGGATATTTCGAGTGTGAGTGTGCGAATGTGAATGTGAGTGTGCGAGTGCACTCGACAAATGCGCACAAATGAAGCATCTGCATATGTGTACGAATATGCATATATAGCTATAGCTATAGCTATAGGTATACCACATATTTCGATGTAGGTAAAGTTTAAGGGAAATGCATTTCATTTCGTCAACGGAAACTAAAACTTGCCTTTTTACGAGAGTATTGCTCTATAGAAGAATGTCCGCCGCAGCCGCCCCTTCATTAAAAATGAAATTTATATTTGCATAAAGGAACAACGACGACTAATGCCTCGCTTTTCACTTCTATTTCCCATTTCCACCCTCTCGACGCAGATCCATATCAAATGTTCGGACCCACCAGCAGCAGACTGGCCAGCTCAGGTGAGTTCCCCAATAAGATATATACTAGTACACGTATATACACGTATTCACATCGAAATCACAAAAGCATAAAGATGCAGGTGCTCCGATTATTCCTCGATTGCCACGTGACTAAGTGCTGCCTGCCACCTTTTTGATCTAACCCCGCCGCTGCATTTCATTATCATATCATTTCTGGCCGAGATTCGACTTAGTCACTGGCCAAGACCCGGGACCCTAACAAATTAACCCATTGCATGCGAGTTTAACCCTTCCCTTCTTCTTTGTTTTTTTTTTTTTTCGGGGTGCAGTTTTCTAATTTATGCGAAAGGTGTTTTTCGTGAATTTATTACACTGGTGTGTGCCTGGGGCGTGCCTTGGCAATTGTTTTTGCAGGATCTGGACTTCGACTCTGGGTTTGGACTCGGATTCATTCATTCAATCGCTGGGAATTGTCTGTCTTTCTGAGCACGCGCCCTGCACCCTGCACCCTGCACCCTACGATAGATAGAAATCCATTAAAAAAGAGTTGCGAAACGGGAAGGGAAAGTCTCCGTCTCCTCCGTCGAAAGGGTTTTTGGCGGTGGGCGTGACCTTTATGAATTTGATAAATTGGTCAACGGTTATGGTCGTTATTTCTGGTTTCTCACACAACCTTTTCGGATAAATGACCATGAGAAAAAGTGATTGGACCATTAAAATGAAATCTAAACTAGAAAAAGTCAAAGATTCTTGGGAAAAAAACAGATTAGGAGAATTTTATTTAATCAACAAATTTATTAAATTAGTATGTCTAAAGAGAAGTTTTTGAGGTATTTTTTGATAATTTGATCATTTCTGTTATTTTACTCTTCATAATTTTACAATGTACCATGTTATTTTGGTTAAGCCTGGTTCCTAAACTAAAAAAATAAAGATTTTTAACCAGTTGAGAAGTATTTATTTACTCACAGAATTTCTTTACTTACATTTTTTAAAATAGTTTGAGGTTCTTTGAAGATATATTTTTTAGGTCCCTTTTTAACTAAACTAACGCGTTTTTAATTTAATATCATTTAATTTATTTCACTCTTATTAATATTAAAATTTGCTCCGGATAGTACTCGTAACTGCAAAATAATAGTAGAATAATTTTGGTGAATTTGTTTTATTTAGAAAACTTCTATGAAATAAAAACCCCGTAAAAAGTTTTATTAAACTGGAATATAGAACTTTAAAAAAAAGTAATTTAAACGCAAACAAACTGTTTACCAATTTTTATATTCATTGATTTCATTTCTTTTTCCCCTATTTTTGCGGCAAATGAAAGTCCAATTCAAAATGGTGTTCATTGCCTCTGGGACCATGGCCAAGTAAAATCAATAATTCCTATTGATCCTGCGCTGGGGCAAGCTTTTGACGCCGCCATTATGATGGTGGCCCGAGCTCCACCCACCGGTGGCTAAAAACCACCCCCGACACCCCCTCATCATCCCCCTCCGTAACCCCTTTACCACCATCGGAACATGGGGCTCGAACGGAATTAGCATAAAAACCCAGACGCCCAACATTTTCCGGCGCGACATTTACACGAATCCAAACTTCTGTCCCCCCGGCTCCCTCTCTCTCGCTCTCGGTCTCTTTCTCGCCGGATTGTTTCCGTCTCTTTCGATTGTTTGTTGTGCGGTTTAGGCCGTTGCCGTTGCCGTGGTCATAGAAGAACCTCCTAGCCCCGAACCCCTAAACTTGAAGGCGAACGCAAAAGCTCAGCGAAAGATACATCCAACCGTACTTGGGGGAACTCTGAAAAATCGTCGTTTGTGGTGCAGAGTGCGCTTTCGCTTTTTGGGTGGCAAAAATGCTGTTTTTGATTAATTATGGCTTCCTCTCGACACGGAACCGCTTTGTTAGCCAGGTCCGGCGGACTGGCCAACACTTGACATGCCACACTCATTTGCATACGTATACATACGTATGTGGGTATGTGTGTGTGTCCGCGTGGCACCAGCAGCTGCAAGTTGCATGCCACAGCCACAGCCACAGCCCCAGTCACAAAAAAGATAAAAAACATAAAATAGGGGAAACACGAGATCGCCTTAGTTTATGCCTGCATAATTAAATAAGCCAAGTCAAAGGCGGAGTTTTTCTTAATTATGGTAGGGAACACCACGAATAAAAATGAATAATCAAAGAGCTAGTTCAGCTAATTACTTTCGGGTTAAGGGACTTTATTCGATTAAAATTTTTATGTCTAAGGAGGTGTCTCTGATTAAACAGGTATTTCATATTACTTAATTATCTGTTTATTTTTCTTTATGAATTTTAGTATATTTCTCCGATGAAATATTTACAAAGAATTATAATTAAAGGGAATTTAAATCGGTGAAATAAAATAAAATTTGATAAAAATAAATGAAATTTCATATATTTATCTGTTTTTTTCTTGCCAAATAATTTCATAGTTCTTCAAAAGAATATTTACAAAGTGGAATAATTTAAACAAAATTTAAATCAGTTAAATACAATTTAATCTATTAATCTATTTTCTTTTCCATATTAAACAAAATCTTAATGTAAAATGATTTACTTAATCGGGTTTTTAATACTTATAAAAAGAAAGGGACATACTTCATTGTTTTACGAAATAATTATTATGATAAAAATATCTCAGAAATATCTCAAATGCCAACCCTTTTTTTAAAAAAAACTTTAAAGAACTCAAATTCCCATTCCAATGAAAGGGTTAAACGCTTTGCTGGCCATCAACTATTTATTCATTGAATGGCTTTTGTTGTGAGTTAATAGCGTGTCAATTGCCTGCCCTGCCCTGCCCAGCCCAGCCACGCCCTTTTCCTTTGGTAACTCGGTGTCTTGGACAATTATCATTCATCATCGTCATCGTCGTCAGTCGTGGGTAAATCGTCGTGTTGGCACTTAGCACATTCACTTGGCCATGATTTGCAATTAACGCAATATTCATGACGTTCTCACACATGAGCAGTCCTAAGCCACCACCACCGCCCGAAAAGCTGGCCAAGTCCTTGTCCCTTTTTTTCCCACTCAAGGCTTTCCACCCAACCACCCAACCACCACCCCCCGGTTGTGTGTGTGTGTGTCCTTTTTTTATGTATTTTGTCTGACAGCAAACAGAGAGCAGAAAGGAGCGATTGTATTCCCTTGTATTTCGTCCTTTGAGTTCCACGGCCTAATTGCCAAATGATTAAGCGATTTATGATGTCTGCGTCGAATGCGTAGCGAATTCAGCGCACAATATACAATCATAATTCTGTAAATGTTTTAGCACGCACAATGGGAAAGTTCAATCCTAGGGGGGAGGGGGGAACGAATTTTTAGGTTTTCTGACTGGCGAACTGAGACCAAAAAGTCAAAGTTCCAATTTAAGAGAAAACAAATAGCAGTAAGATATTTGCATTCTATGTGGAATATATATTATTAAAGAATATTATGATTATCACAAGGCTAATCAAAGAAATAAATAAATTTGTAGGAATTGGGTTATTAAGAAATAAATGGTTTAGCCATATCTGATTTTATATCTACATATATACTTTACTTACAAAAGGATTTCAGAAATTTCAAAATCGATATCAGCAGTTTTATCTTGAAAGTTATTTATGGATTTCGGGGATTTTGGAAACCATCAAATGGAAAACCCCAGTGAAAGTGCCAGGGAATAATATCTCTTTCGATTCTCGATTCTCGAAAAGAGCTCAGCCATAGCAGTTCCATTACACTTACATGCAATGCTATTTCCGTTGCGCTACACTTCTCTTACAATAATTTGAGGCAAGCGTCGTAGATTACCCGCGGTCTCAGTTATTTATAGAGGGGGGAAAGTCCCTTATCCTTATTTTCTCCATTTCTCCATTTCGAGAGAGAGCCTACCAGGGGTCTTTGGTTTTGGTTCTGGGTTCTGGGTTCTGGGTTCTGGGCTTGCGTTTCGATTCTCTGGGCAGCAGCAGCAGCAGTCCGGGCAGGAAATGCTTTATGGGGCCATTGCATGCCACAAAATGCTTACATTTTGGCCACATCCCCCCGCAGTTGTAGTTAATTTAAGCCTCAAACGCCAAAAGGATATGCTCTTTTGATGGACATTTAGCCAGGCCCAAAAATACCCACATTAAATGTCTCTATACATACAAATCACAAAGCTCATTTCTCATTTCTCGTTTCTGCGTTCGTGATTTCTGGTTTCTAAATTTAAGATTTTCCTTTATAAATTTGTGATTACTAATTTTCTGATTTCTATTTAAAAAAAGGCTCGGGGCAGATCCAACTGTGGCAGTTCCTGCTCGAACTCCTCTCAGACTCCAACAACGCCGCCTGCATCACCTGGGAGGGCACCAATGGCGAATTCAAGCTCACCGATCCCGACGAGGTGGCCCGTCGTTGGGGCGAGCGGAAGTCCAAGCCCAATATGAACTACGACAAACTGAGCCGGGCTTTGAGGTGAGTTTCAAGAAACCATTTATTCTTAAAGGTTATTTTTGAAAAATATTCCAAAACATTTTGGAAACAATTTAAATCAAAATATACAATCATAAATTTAAATAACCTAAATGTGATGGTTCCATTCCATAAAAACCATAGAATTCAATATGAAACAAAAACAGTGCCAGAATATTGATTAAATATGCTAAAAAAAAATAAAATACAAAATAAACCCAACTTTGTTGATTATTTATCAAATAATAATACAATTTTAATACCATTAAAGTGATGGTTCCATTACATCAAAAAGTTATATTCAATATGAAATAAAACCAGTGCAAGAGTTTCTATTAAATATGACCAAATAATATCGATTTATTTCATTATAAAATTAAAACCTTTAAAGAGTTTTTAATAATAAATGCAAAAAACTATCTATTAGGTTGATCTGGTTTGATAATAGCTCAAGGTAACAAAAACAGGTTCGATTTCATCTCTAAAAATTTTAATTCAATATGAAATAAAAACAGTGCTAGAGTTTGTATTAAATAAAAAAAAAACAATCGTTTTAGTTGATCTCTTTCACATCAGTAGATAATAGCTTAAGTTTGATTTTGTCTGGTTATCCTTTTCGATTTATGGGGTTGTTTTTTTGTTGTTGTTTCGTGTGCACCCAAGTATTCCCTAATTAGCCGATATCTGTGCCATCATCAAAATGCGAGCATGTGTGCAATTTGTTCTGTTTTGGCTCATCAGTAAATGATTTTGTCCCTCTGCACTGATTAGCCGCTTTGATGCCAAAACAGCCAGAAAATAACCCAAAAAAAAAAAAAACAGATTTCGCAACAAGCCAAGCTAATCCACTTGCTGACCAAGGACTTCAGCCCACTTGATTGTGTGTGGGCGTGGCTGAGTTCATATACGAGAAATTCAATCATAAATTGCTCTCTTGCCCCCCGCCCAAAACTGGAATCTAATCAAAAATCCAATAAATTGGAAATCTAATTGCAGAGAGCAGCTAACGTAATTCGATTGCCAACAAATCTAGAATTCGTTGACAGAAACATATGCAGCAGGCAAACTATTTGTGCAACGGTCAATTTGCTAAGCAAACATGACCAGGACCAAATACAAATCCAAAGCCAAATCCCAATCCGAATCTGAGTCCCTGGAAAACCCTTTTAGCCAGGATCCTTGAAGCTGTCACTTGCAATCAGAGGCATCCGCAAGGAGTGCCAATGAAGTGAATTCAAGTGTAAAAGTTCTGCCAGCCAATTTGCAACATGTAAATAAAAATGTAAAAAGACGAGCAAAAATCACAAACACAATGAGGCGAGAAAAGAATCCTTTTTGATGTGTGCAGGAAGCCTCGGCATGTCTGCTCTTCTTCTTTTTTATCCCATTTTATTTTTTTTTTGCTCCTTTCAACTCAATTGAACACAAGAGACATCATCGCCGTTGGCTTTCATGTTTGCTCAGAAATGCGAGCGCAGCAAATGTGGGTGGAATATGTGTGTGTGTTAGTGCGAGTGTGAGTGTGTAAATTAACACTCAGCCTCAATCTCAACGACACCCACACATATCCTTGCAGAGGACAACAAGGACAAGTGCTTTAATGCTTCATTTGACATGTTTATTCACAGCCAGCTGGCTGGCCAGGCCAATCCTGCAAATGGGTTTACTTTAATCCTTTTCCTTTTCTCCGATATTCCGATGGTGCATGGCTTCGTCCTGGCCGGGACATGCTCCTTCCACGCTGATTGAGCTCCTTTGTCCTTGGTCCATTGATTGGCTTTGATTGTCTCCCTGCATTCACTGCTCTTTTATTTTTAATTGTTTGCAATGCTCTTTTTTTATTTTCATTTTCCATTTTTCTTGTCGCTTTTGTTTTTGCTGCTTTTAATTTATGGCCTTAATTGGCATAATTTATGGACGAGACAGAAAATAGCAAAAAATAAAAAAAAATAAAGAGAGAACTGCACGCATTATGCCAATTTGCATTGATGCATTGAAATGTTTGCTTTGACTCTCCTGCAATTCTTTGTGATTTATTTGCGCGGATTTTGTGTTTTTTGTCATTTATATTTATTTTTTACCCCCAACATGTCCAGCGGAAGTTGTGGACATTTTAAAGCCTACCAATAAACGAACAATATGCAGGAGGAAGGGGATATTTAAATTGAAATGACTTTCAATGAGCATTAAAGAGCTGTGTACTATAAATATCCTGGCCTGCTGCCAAGAACACACCATGGAGAATCTAATGAAAAGAAATCGCCCCTGTGTGTAAACAAATTTTTGCTCGCATTTCTTGGGTGGACAGACAGACGCCCACATAATTTGCTCCTGCGCCGAGGCAGAAGCGAAAATTTCTATTTGACTTTTGGCACAAGGCGTTGGCCATTTAATTGCGAAACTTGTAGGGCCAGGGGAAGGGGAAGGGGCAGGAGCAGGAGCAGGCAGTGACTGTGCCAGGGGAGCGGCACTAAAATCGCTTAATGTCGGCAAATTAACTTAAAACGCATAAAGCGAGCATTATTTTGTAATTATTTATTGTTCATCCTTCGGGGGGAGAGACTGGACTCGAATCTCGCATTTTATTTGACTTTCCCACATTCACATCTCATCGTAATGGATTTCGAGGGTTGTTTGATTCGGGATCCTGGATTTTAGTGCGTGTTAATATAGTGTGGAATATACATAGATTGAATACAAAATAAAAGGATTTATCTAGATAAGTATTTAATTATTTGTGGCTATCTTGTTAATATTTATTTTATTGAAAAAGAAACAATGATACAAATTAATAGTTTTTAAATATAAACGAATGAATGCTTTAAAAACTAATGAAATTGTATTTTTGTACATATCAAAGTGATATTAAATATCTAGTTAATTAAGATAACCATCCTTTATATAAATCCAGAATATTGTTTCATACCTAGTTTCCAAGGTTAATTTAATCCCTTACTGATTATTTTCCTCACTGTTCTGTGTTATTCAGATATTATTACGACAAGAACATAATGACCAAGGTGCACGGCAAGCGGTATGCGTATAAATTCGACTTCCAAGGTCTGGCAGCTGCCACTCAGCCGGCGGCCAGCGATCCCACCTACAAGTACCAGAGCGACTTGTTCATGACTCCATATCACCACAGCGCCAAGCTCAGCTCGTTCATGAGTCCGCACCATGGCATGACCTCATCGTCGGGTAAGCACGCGCTCCACTTTTTGGGGGGAGCTTTGAACTATTATAACTATAACTATAACTAGTAACCTGTCAGATACGATATTTAAATTTTGAGAATATTATGCAAATAATAAAAAACAAAACGTCCTAATTAATAGTTCATTCAATACTTGAATCGTATTAAATGAGTTAAAAAGATAATGAAACTATTTATAGACTTAAACATAGCTTACAATATTAAAATGCAATTGCTAAAATCTTGAATAAAATACAAAATCTCTCAATTAAAAGTGAAATCATTATAATATAATAATATATAATGAGTTGAATAGCTATTGAAACTATTTATAGAATTAATCAATTTGCTTTTATAATAGAACGGCAGTTAAATTTATTTAAATCCAATGCAGAACTTTTGTTCAACAGAATAAAATTGTATTTAAATAAAATTAAGCTAGTTTAAGCGACCTACGAACTTTTATAACTTAAACTGGAATCTGTCAGATACGATATTCGTGTTATGCAGATAATATGCAAGCTGAAACTAAAATTTTCAATAAAAACAAAACGTTCCAATTAAAAGTTGATTCAATAGTTGAATCATAATAAATGAGTTTAGGCGCTACTAAAACTATTTATAGATCAAACATTTTGCTTTTAGATCAAACATTTTGCTTTTATGATAGAACAATCAAATTCATTAAAATATTAGATCAACAGATTAAAATATTATTTAAATTTATTAAAGTTATTTCTAACGAATGCCTTAATTTCCATCCACAGCTTCGATCTTCCCGTCGGCCGCCTCGTGGGGCAACTGGGGCAGTCCGGCCACGAATCTCTACCAGCCGCACTCGATGGGCCATGTGACACCCTCCCATGTGGCGCCCCACCTGAGCAGCTATCCCCACTACGCATGACCATCATCGTCCGGTGGCGCCTTCTAATATGAGAGCAACGCCATCGCCAGTGCCTCTGGCATTGGCGGCGGCACCACATCAACGGGCGTGGGCATCGGCGGCGGTGGAGGAGGTGGAACGGGGGGTGTGGGTGGAGGCGCCACCACTGGCGTTGGTTCCACCTCCAACAGCACCACCAGCAGCGGAGGAGCAGGCACATCCGGGGGCGGGGCCGGAGGCGGAATGAGCGGCTTCGGGGGGAATACCAACTTAAACGGCTCTCATGTGTCCAGCAGCGGAGGCTCCTCGGTGAGCAACAATCTCAATATAGCCACAGCCACTCTGACAGCTGCACCGGCTGCTCATGCCAGTGCGGGATTCGGCACCATCGGAGGACTCAGCGTGGCCGGGATGGGCGTGGGAGTGGGCGTGGGCGTGGGTGTGGGAGTGGGTGGTGGCAACTCCACGCTCAACTCGCTGGTCGTCGGCAACCGGCTGATGAACAGCAGCCTGCCCACGCTGCTCAAATGATGCCACTTGGAGAAGTTCGGGCTGACGATGGGCGCGGGGCCTTCGCCGCCGGCTGCCACGCCCGCCGCCTCCGTTTCCGTCGGCCTGGACAACATACCGACGACGTACCATCACCACCATCATACCGGACACACCGGACTTCCCGGACACGCCGGCAATTACGGCGCCAACGAGCGGGCCCTCTACGATTATCTGGACATGAAGAGCGGCGAGCAGGCCACCTTTTTACTGTAGAGATGCCCCTTGGCAGAACTTGCAACCAGAACCACCAGACAAAGATCCAAACAAACAGAGAACGAAAAACACAAATCGCAAATCGCAAACTTACAAGATATATTTCCAACGGATTTTATTCATAGATACTTAGCGAATGAAACCCTTGAAATTAAAAGAAAAACCAAAACAAAAAGCAACCAAGAAGCAACCCCAATATTTTACGAGAGTGCCAGTGCGAGAGTGTACGAGTATGTGTGTGTCGTTGTTGCTTTAGGGTTTTTTGAAACCAAATTTCCACTAAAATACGATTAAGGAACGATATAGTTGACATGACAAGAGTCTCAGTGTTTTTAGTGTACCGAAAATATAAAACAAAAAATTAAGACAACAAATATCTCCTTCGCTAAATTCAAACAACTTCGATTCAAACAAATAGTTCTAGACACTTCCAATTGTTGTTAGCATTTTGTGTGTAAAGCATTTTTGTAAATAGCAACTTAACAATATCATCCTAACCAACAACAAACCAACATGAATGTCTAGCTATAGGACTTTGCCACATATTTGCTTCGATTTACGATCTGTAAATACAAGTAACATATTTGCCACCAAGCAGGGCGTAAGTGTATAAAAACATTTAGAATTAAAAGTAGATTGCGTTCCGATTTGAGTTGAGCCTTCCACAAACTTGGTTCGAAGAGGAAAAATATATCTTAACTTTTCGTTGATCGCTTATCGTTTTGAGATGGTTGACTGTGATAGTTGATTGTACAGTTAAAACTCTTACGTATTTTTTAAAAACCGAATTACAAACGAATAAATATTGAAATAAAAATATAACCCCAACTCTAGACATACTATACATATATATATTTGTGTGTAAAAACCAGAAACTTTTTTAAATTGTAAGTCAAAGTTTAACTATAACAATACGGGCATATATATAAATTTAATTGTGTGTAACTATTTCACTGTGTGTGTATTTACCAAATCGAAAAACGACAAAAACGCGAACTAATCGTTAACGATCTAAGTGTATACAATTTTTAAATTCTGAATGTAAGCTCTTCGAGGCAAAGTAAATAACTTTCAGTATAAAACAAAAGCAAAAAAAAAAAAAACAAACAAAACAAAACAAAAATCATCAATGCCCACACACCGAAACCCTCTAAGAATTTAGTTAATTTAAGGCAAGAACTTTCAACAAAAATAAAACCCAATTCAAAACCGAATCGGATTCTTATCTGTTACACCTTGTTTTTATTCGAAAATTAACAATTTTTTATTTAGTTATTTACAGCAAGGGGGAAGGGAGAAGGATTTAGAAGAACGAACTCACTCCGGTTGGTTGAACCACTTGAATTCGTAGTGCTTCAAGGAGTTCTCCTCGGGGAGGGACTCCTTGGTGTCCAGTTTCCGCCAGCTGACGTGCGGCTGGAACCCGAACTCGTTGGCAATGTACTCGATGGTCCGCTCAACTGCATCATCGCCGATGGCAAAGTAGCTGCCCACCTTATCACCATTGCGTCCGCCGGTCTCCTCATGGCCATTATAGTCCAGCACATACTTGAACTTGTACAGGTCTCCCGTTGCACTAGATCCCGATGCTCCTGACGCTCCTGATGCTCCTGAAGCTCCTGATGCTCCTGAGCCTCCAGATCCGCCCGCACTGCCACTCCTTGTTGGGAAAGAGCCTGCTCCTGCTCCAGATCCCGGGAAGCTTCCGCTAGCTGAGCCTCCAGATGCTTTGCTTCCTCCTAGGGATCCTACTCCGCCAGGTCCAGAACTCGATACAGATCCCGGGAAACTTCCGCTTGCTGATCCTCCAGCTGCTTTGCTTCCTCCCAATGAACCAGAACCCAATCCAGATCCTGGTAAGCTTCCGCTAGCTGATCCTCCACCTGCTTTGCTTCCTCCAAATGATCCTACTCCTCCTGCGCCTCCTGCATTTCCTGCGCCTCCTAAACTTCCTGCACTACCTGCACCTCCTGCTCCACCAAAGATTCCTCCGACTCCGCCTGCTCCACTGCCTCCGATCTTGTTTGCTGTTGATTTGTTATTAAGTTTCAATAAAGTTATTTTATTGCTCCTTGAAATCACTTACAGGGTGCACTTCCGGTTGGTGAACGTGCTGCTCCAGAAATGCCCGTCAAGGTTGATAAACCTGATAAAAGTCCCAAGCGAAATTTAGTAAGGACATTAACCATTTTAGCGAACCTGGTGTAAAATTTAGTAGGTAAAGTATTCTAGTTTCACCGCTTAACGCTAGGTGGCGATCAAGGTATTGAATTGAATATTAAATATATTTCTTTATGGAACTTCAACAAGATGAAAAGTGTTAAAACAAAAAAAAGTAAATAACAAATAAATATAAATAAAGTGTAAATAATCAAATTAGCTATAAAATTAATTCGCCATCAAAAATGTTGGAAATAAATAATGAAATATGTTTAAGCTTGTTAATAAATAATCCAAAAAAGTATCTAATAAGAGCTAATGATTCAATAATAGCATAATAACAGATAATCATTTGAATCATGGTCTTCTTGTATATATGTAGTTACTACCCCCGTTTTGGCTTACTCGAAAGTGGTATTTGATCTGGGTTCAGTGTGAGTGTTGGTGTGTGTAATTGAGTCTTTTGTTTGGGCGATTGAACCCTCTTAGCGGCAGCTACTCCCGATCGAGTGACATGGCCGAATCCAACGCCTGGATGCTGCAAAATCTGCTGGACATTGTTATTGCTGGAAGAGGCCAAATTCGAGTGGCTACCAGAGGGAGCGCTTCCCACGGCAAAGATCTTCACTTCACTGGCGGGCACTGTGGCCGGCGGAACAATCGATTGATTTCCCAAAGGCAAAGGAACTAGGTATTGGCCAGCATTGGGACTGGCTTTGCTGAAATCACCCTGGTTCAACTTGATGTTCAATGGGTCATAGGTCGTCGTGGCCTTGGTGATCACTCCCACATTGTAGTCCACTTTTTTAGGTGCTCCCGAAGAATGCGAATTGTGGGTCTGGGTGCTCACATGACCCGTAACAGCAGCCTTCGATGTGGTGTACGTTGTCAGCGCCAGGTCGAGACCCGAAGGGATCTTCTGGTTGACTGTATTGGGGCTTGTGTAGGTGTTGTGGTGTGTGACTGTGAGTGGAGTTCCCTGGGGCAAGCCCAGGCCAAGACGGGCAGCTCCCTCCAACTGACGGAAGGGCAGCTCCACATTCACTCCGCGATCCTTACCTGGGGCAGCTGGCGCTGGTGCCAGTGGTTGGGAGAGAGTGCGTATCTCGGTCTTGCCACTGCCTGTGGCTGGTGTCTTCTTCAGGAAACATCCCGAACAGGCCTCCGTATTATAGTTAAACCTGGGCGGAACAGCGGGAACGGGCAGTGCCTTCGGTGTCGTGGTAACAGGAACGGTCTCTGAGGAGGATAAAGAACAAAAAAATGTGTGGAATTTATACGATTAGCTAAAGTGCTTAATTGTATTTAAGATACAATGAATTTAATTACCCAATATATAAATTGATGTCTGAATTTAAATTATTATTATATGAGCATTTTTTGTGTTGTTAAAATTAATATTAGCATTTAAGCAAACTATTTTTATGGTATAGCAATAAAACAATAAAAACCTATTCAACGTTTATATGATAATAAAATATTAAACCTGAATAAAATGGTTATGATTTTTATGACCATTTTTTTGTAAATTAAAAAATGTTATGCAAACCAAAAAGCATCCAATATTGATGTAAGAAATTACATTTTTCGGATAACACCAAGCATTCACTTATGATTTTTTTTTATTAATTGCATTTTCAGGGGCATCTCCCCTAACATCGAAATACTCACTCGTGACGGGTCCAGCGTAGGGGTAACTTTTCATCGAGATGATACGGAACTTGCCCTCCTCGTCGGTGGCATAGACCGTAACGTGATAAATTCCATCGGCGGTGATGAACCCAAACTCGCCCATAACAATGCCGCGTTCATCTGCGAATCGGGAAACGAGATAAGCCGAAAGTCGACAAACAGTTTTATGTTCATTTCGAATATGAATGCGAGTTGTGCGACGATTTGTGATTTTAATTCGTTTCATAACCTGCCCGGCCAGGCCCATAAAGATTAGGATCTAATAAACTGTATCGATAATGACGCTCATAACTTCTGAGCTGGTTTCTTATATTTCTACTTATACAAAAAAACAAACGTAGCTGCCCACGCACGAAACATTCCTATGCTGGGCAAATAATTCATCTGACACTCTAGATGCTCCTAAAAGAGGTGCAAATAGCAGAGGTGCAGCATCCTGTCCAGCCACCCACCTGATGCCGTCCAGATATTCGATATTCTGGATTTGTTGGCCTTTTGTTTGCTTGGTGCCAAACTGGTTTACTCGAGTCTGGCCAACGAGTTTTAACGGTTCGGATCAATTGGCTTTCGCTTGGTTGTTTTATGTTCAATTTGGTAATGGCTTCGTGTCACTTTCGAATTTGTCACGATCGATTTCGGCGGGATTAAAAAATAATCCCTAATTGAAATTAATTCTTTTGTCGTGATAAATCCGAGTTCAAATTGTTCATTGAGCTCTGGTAAATAATGGAAACTATTAAATACGAATCAATATAAATTAACTATGCCTTTTTGTCTTGGTTATAAAACGGAGACCAATAAAAAGGGGGCAATAAAATTAACACGTATTTGATGGTGGGCTATAAAAAAAGTAGCATAGACTTAATTTAAACTAATATTCTATTTGCGCAGGTGATGTCATGCCCCGCTAACTAGGCTCTAAAAAAGTGCTCTAGTTGGAAGCTGAAACTCTTAAAATGTTTGAGCAAATGTTTGAAATTGAAATAAAAGCGGAGCATACAAATGATTACAAAGTCACACCTTCTGTTCCTGCTATAATCCAGTTTAATTATTGCAGAACAAACAAATACCATTTGGCATGCACAACAAGTTCCTGAACTTTTGTCTGTGAATAAACTGAAAAATGAACGAAATACGAATTGTGGCCTCAACTCTGGCATTTCATATGCCTGAATTATACTTATAAATATTGAAATCTGTGCTGTTCTTATTCGGAATTAGCATTAGCCGAAGAAAGAAAAACCATAAATAAGGCAACGCGTTGTGTATGGAAGCAGTCGTATCTGACTGCGAGACTACATGTTATGCAAATCCACCACGAATCGTTTTCGATTTTCTCAAAAACTTTATCACCGATTCAGCATAGACATAATAAAAATCATAACGACCAAAGCTATGCCCACAATGGCCAACCCCCGACCCATGGATTTTTCAAGATCTCTTTGCTAATTGCTGATGAGTTTGTGGGGTTGAGGAGATGCTGGCTTCAGGCTGGAGGCTGGAGTCTGGTATTTCAATTGCTGGTGGCCTGTCGCTCAGGTGCAACCATCAAACGCGAATTGTGCGGCACGATTGCACAATCTCCGACTCGCGGCACAAAAGTCAAAAGTTATGGCTTTTTTTGGTAGGCATTAACCTGTTGGCCCGAGTTGGCTGCATTAGAGCTGCAGCTGTCTAACGATCACCGAGATGACGCATCTCTATTTACATATTTCGGTTTTGGTGTCAATAAATTAACGCACAGTAGCCGATATATGCTAATGGTTTAATTAGCGTCATTAGGCCATCATGCACTCCACTCCACTCAACTCCACTCCACTCACCTCTCTGTTCCGCTCGATGCTGCTGCTCGTCGATGGTGAAGCCGAACTTGTAAGGACGCACTGTGGTGACGGCGGCCAGGACCTGGCTCAGGCCGAGCGCCAACAGCTTGAGAGGGGGGAGGGAGGGGACACCATAAATAAATCAGTCACTCACATATATCCAAATACATATCCAATCACTTACAGCACAAACGATCGCCACTGATTTGGGGCTCATTATTATTTTTTTTTTTGGCTTAATTTGTATATAAATTGGTCACAAATTTATTTAATTTTCACGCTTATTTTGTGTGTCGAATTTAAATATAAACTGCTCGCGGTCACATGAAAATCCATAAACTATCAATAAGCATTTATATATTTTGAATATAAATATATTATTTGTGCTTGGCTATCTGAATCTCGAGTGGACGGAGCGACGCGTTTCTCACGTTTCGGAGCAAGCGCCTCAGAATGAAACACACCCCACGATGTTCGGCAGCGAATTGACAATGTTAATAATATTAGGTAAACATTATAAAACATTAGAAGCGGACGCGAACCTGCCGCCTGTCCACTGCCCGCTGGCCAAGTGTGCGTGCGTATCTGTGTGTGCGGTGTGTGTATCTGTGTGTCGGAGCTGGGGTATCCGAATCGCAGAGCTGGTAGCATTGGCTAGAACGGCAACCGCATCACACCTCTTCGGGCAGCAGCCAAGCCTGTCCTCATAAGTTTAAATTTCATGCACTCTTCATAGTTATTTATTTGATTATTTAAACCGACTGTCAGCTATATTAAGAATATCATTAGCGTCCCCAAAATGTGCGGACAAAGCCAAATGAAATCAGTCTATGAATTTGTTTATAGCTCGCACTTCCTGAGTTAGCACTATACAATTTGCATTCGTTTCTTCTTACATACAACATTTAAATAAAGTGCATGCAAAAGTAAAGGGTAATTTATAATATATTTGGTCAATTTTATCTTTTTTTTTAATAAGGGCTAATAAATAATGATTTTTAAAATATGTTTTACAATACATTTATTATAATATGTGATTTTTTTATTCCGTTTATTAAATCCTTAAGTATGTAGATTTATTTTGCAAATTAAGTTCCAAATTTAAGAAAAAACTATCACTGATATAATAAGAATTTTTTGATTGGTTCAAAGAAACTATCTATAATTATGATAATAAAATAGAAACCAAATAATAATGATTAATTCATAAATTATATCATATAAACAAAAAGGAAATTTGAATTTTGTATAACATTTGGTTTCCTGAAAGATGATTTATTTTAGCTATTCATTAAGTAAAACAGATTTTTATTTCTCTTTTTTTATTGGCTAATACTTAGTTATATTTTATGTACAAATTTAAATCAAACAATATACTTAACCTTCAACCCCCACAAATTGCAATCCCTGAACGACTCGACTTTCTCCTGAAAGCCAGAATAATTACATTCACCATCAACTATTTGTTGTTAATTAACCGACACCCTTGTATTTGCCTTCCAACTTGAGTTGAGTCTAATCAATGGACGAGCACTTGACCTGCTTGATGAGCAAATCTGAATGCAATGAGGAAGATGTTTGCACTTCGTTGGGAACATTATCGATCCGCGATCTTCTGCCGGATACTTGGCAGTCAATTGCAATTGAAAAATTGCTGTCAAGTTCGGCAATGACGGATGTTGTATGCTCAAATTTGCATATTAATTGCAATAACTGTAGAATGTTGAGAGTGAGCATAACGAATGAGAAACTAACAAGACTCGCTTTGACATAATGGTTAATTACCACCCCAACACCCAAAAGTATGCAATAAAAAAACTCAAGTTTGTCTCTTAAGTCACTTGTTTTGTCTGGGATATTTATCGGAATGCCTAGAAGTGGGCAATATTATTTACAGAACTCAACGATTTTATTTAATGCCCAATGAACGGCTCACATTTATATTTTATTTATTTTCATGAACCTGTGGTAATTGGAGTAAGTTCATTCCTTTTGAAATGTACGTAATTACTTTATATACCAATAGGAATTTTTTCCTATATATATTTTTCCCTGACATTTGTATGTATTACATACAAAAAATATACATTTTACCCATTTTTAAAGAGAACAGAGGTTAACCTTTATTTGTATCTATTAAAAATAATTTTTACGATTCTCTGTTATTTTCTTATATATATAATGCATAATATTTTTTCCAATATTTTGTTATATGTTGTACCTATACATGTACGAGATATATTTATTTGTAAATAAATGAATATACTATTAGAATATATAAGTCAGATTGATGCACCACCAGTTTTCGCTAAAATAAGTTCACATAAAATTTTTTTTTAAAATCCTTGCAATTAATAAATATTTTTCAATATGGTATCGAAAGTATTTTATATCAGCTTAATACAGAGCTTTTCATTTAAGTGCGCACCAAATTGATTTGGATATTATGTCTTAGCTAAAGCATAAGAATCTTTTAAATCAAACCTTTTATGTTACGGAAATATTTAGAAAACATTTCTGTAGGAGAATCAATAATTTAGTTTTTATGATTTCCAAATTTTATGCAATAAAACAACTTGATATCATGTCTTCATTTTTTTTTTTAATATTCAACAAAAGATGGGCTTTGACTTAGAAATTTGTCCCTTGAAGGGATAATCGGTTTCGGGAAGGTTTTGGGAAAATAACAAAGGATTTTATAGGATTGTTTGGCTTTACAGCTGCTTCAGATGAAAGCAACTCAATTTAGGCCTCGGGGGCAACGGGCAGATGGGCACCCTGGGGCTGGAAACCGTTCTCATCGGCGACGTAGGTGACGGTGTAGGTCTGACCATCATCACCAATGAAGGCGTAAGATCCACGGACGGCGATGGACTCCTGCTCGGTTCCAATGTTGTTCAGCTGGCCGCTGGCCTCAGCCTGCTGTCCGTCGCTGGTAGCCCAACTAAGAAGGAAGTCATAGAATAAATATTTTGGCCATGTCTCTCTTTGTTAGTTATCCTGCTACTTACGCGTAGTTGAAGCCCTCGGGTCCAACTTCGGCAACGTTCTTCAGAACAACAGCTTCTTCCTTCTGGGGAGGAGCGGCCACGGCCAGGGCGAAGAGGGCGACGAAGGCAATGAGGAACTTCATGGTGATTGTTGGTTGGTTTGTGTTGATCTGCGGTTCTCGAACAGTTCACGACGAATGGTATTGATGGAGGGCCGTGGAAACCCTTTTATACATGGCAACATGGCAAAGTGCTGAAGATTATTCAAAGCGTGGCCGAACTAGTCAAACGTGTACAAAACATAATCAGCAAAGTCAATGTTAATGTGGAATGTCTGGTTCGAGTTTCGTTTTCGTTTAGACTTGGACCATATAAAGGCCTAATACAAAATGTAAATTCGAAATAGGCTGAAAAGTCAATGCTCAAAAGAATCGCACCCATAAATGTTTAATTATGCAAATTTATGCCTTTTTGCTTCGCTAGTTTTATATTTTATAAATATAAGCGAAGTCAGTGACGTCAGCAAAGACATGAATAAATATTCTAAAATGTGCCGAGTTATAAACTCATATTTTAAGTCTAATATACGAGCATTTTGCTAATTTGTATATTTTTTTAATATTCTTTATTTTCTTTAAATAAACTTGTTGTGTTACATAAAAGTAGTTTTCTAAGTTTATCGCTTTTCATCCTCAAACGTTGAACTTTTTTACAGAGTATAAATTAAATAAATTTCAACTCAATTCTCTATTTTGTAGAAGGGGATCTCCTAAGTAACCAGCCTAAATTTGGGATGGTATCCAGTTTCATCGGCTGTGAAGGTAATCTCGTACTTCTTGTTATCTGGAGCTGTCCAGCTGGTTGAGCCCTGGATAGAAATGGATCCCTCATCTTCCGTGGCACCTGGTTTAACTTCACCTGTCTCTTGCCTCGAAATTCCATTGCTTGTCTCAAATCTGTGGAGGGGGAGTAAATTGTTCACCCATTTTTAATCATGTATACAAAAAGGCTTGAAAAATTACAGCTAATCAACATTAATTTCGAGTAATAAATATTTTGGAAATAAAAAATGTTAATATAATATTACTTAAATTATCAACTGTAATTTTATGTTATTTTTATTTCAATTTCTATCCAATACTAATTTTCGGAAAATATGTATCTGTACATATTTTGGAATTATTTAATATTTGTTGTACATCACTATTTTCTTTTCTCACTATATATATGACTCGGAATAGATTGATTGCAATCCACCATTTTTATGCAACAGATTTTAGTTTGAGCAATACCCACGCAAAGGAATATTTATCTCCGGTGTTTTCGCTTTCCAACTTCACGATCTCCGCATTGGCATCTTCTCCGGCGGGCAGAGCTACTGCAATTCCCACTGCCAGGAGGCAGAGCAGCCACATGGAACTCATATGCATCGCGGGAACAATTCTAAGCGTTAATTTCACAGTTTCCGATGCACTAAGCTGCGCTTTACTGAGTTGAGCAGCGATCGATCGCGGCCCTTTTATACGGAGCCGATGCATAATGTCCTCATCGGTGAATAATGCAAATTAATAATAAAAACAAATTAAAAGTAAAGAAATCAGCAGTAATGGAATCATTCAATAAAACACATTTTAATTACAGATTAACACTCTAAATACCCTGGACGGACGTGCAAGCAGGTATACTCATCACGACATAATTCTATTTAATTATCTTGATAGACAGATAGAAGCCCCACCTTGGGTCCCAATTATTTCTATTTAAAGAAAGCCTCTAAAAGTAATTTTAGCATTACATTTAAAAAAATAACTACATTAAAACAAAATACTTAAATTTTTTATATATTATTCTAGAACTAGAATTAGGAGATTCTTTTAGTCGAGGTTTGCTTTAACTTTGGCTTCGAAACTTTTATTGTTGTGCATTGTGATTTTGCCATTGTCATTTCTCATATTACCATCAACTGAATGATTAAGTATGGGCCTTTACATATGTATGTATGTTTGTGTACACTGTTAAATATTTGTAAAAAAAAATAGTCAATTACCAATACAGAAATCAATCACCAACCTATCAAGCTTATAATGTTCTCAGGCTAATTTTCCAGCTAAGGCCCATAAAAATTAATTCTTTATTTCAACTTAAACCTTTGTGGAATTGTTTTGCAAAAGTTTACGAGTTGCGATATTATCGAAATATCACAATAAATGTAAATTATAGAATTAGTATTATTGTAGAATTAATTAAAGACCTATGAATAATAATAGCAATTAGGCCCTTTGTGTAGTATAATAATTTAATATAAAGCTAATGAAATAAATTAATTAGTGGCTGTATATTAGAATTAATGTTATTGGTTGATAATTTGATTTTACTAGAACCACTAAAATAAAACTATGATCTCTAAAATATGTATATGAATAAATTTTATGATTTTATAAAATAGAATAATCTGTGTAATGTGCGGAGTTGAGGAATGTGAGTTATAAATAAAACACAAATAATTTCAGGTAATCATTTTTTTTCGTTTAATCTTTAACAAGGGGTTCTGGTGGACTTAGTTCCTGTCCTTTTAAAATAAGAACAAGATAGGTTTTGGTTCAGTTCTGAGGTATTAACAAGGACTTGAGTTGGCTCTAAAGCTGCTTCGGATTTAAAGCAACCAAACTTAGGCCTCGGGGGCAACGGGCAGATGGGCACCCTGGGGCTGGAATCCGTTCTCATCGGCGATGTAGTTGATGGTGTAGGTCTGACCATCATCACCAATGAAGGAGAAGGATCCCTTGACGGCGAGGGACTCGTGGTCGGATCCAACATTGTTCAGCACTCCCTCGGAGTTAGCGCTCTGGCCATCGCTGGTCTCCCAGCTAAGAAGGAAGGCAAAGGATTATTATTGTCCAGCTCCATGTTGGTTTCCATATGCACTTACTTGTACTGGTAGCTCTCGGGTCCAACATCGGCATCCTGCCTCAGGATAACAGCATCCTCAGCGCGCTGGGGGGGAGCGGCCACGGCCAGGGCGAAGAGGGCAACGAAGGCAATGAGGAACTTCATGGTGATTTTTGGTTGTTTTGTGTGTTGATCTCGAGGAGTTCGCAACGAATGATGATCTCCGGTGGACCGGGTCACAGTTTATATAGATGGATGGGCAAAGCTTGACGATTATGCGAAATGCGGCCGAACTAGTTAAACATGTCCCAAACCTAATGTGATAAATGTGTGATATTGATTTTGGGTTACAGCTGAATCGTTAAGAGCCCAAAACGAAATGCAAATGCGACCATCTTCGGCGAACCCGATGGCATTCACCGCACTTTGGTGCCTTTGATGGTCAGCTTGGTGTTTGGTGTCAAACGAAAATCTATTTTTGATCTGAAGATCACAAAAGCTGCAGTAGATCAACCAATGAGCTCTTTACTAACTCCCCCTGTAACTAATTTCATAAATGGGTACATTTTAAAAACTCAGGAAATAATTAGTCAACTTTAAGAAGGGAATAATAAATATTTGAAGTATGATTCAACATTTTTAATTGACAACATAAATGTTATATATGTATAATAAATAAATAATTAATCAACTTAAACAGGTGAATAATATATATTTATAATATGATTCAGCAATTTTGTTCATAAATATAAATAATATAATATACAAAACCCAAATCAATCATGCATAACATTTTTCTTTGTGTATTCCAAATCGCATATTGTTTGTGGATACTTTATGGGTTTGACTACAATAAACAATGTTTAATTAGACACAGCTATTAAATACTTTCTACGTCTCCAATGTAATGCAATACAAATGAGCCATCCCTAATTTACATTTATGGTTTGTTGTTGTTTATTTATATTGTGAATCACAATTAGTTACTCAATGCTTTGCAACTGCAAGGTGTAATTTACTTTTAACTACTATTATGCTATAATATTGTGCATTATACACACTGATTTATAGGTGCAGAGCTAAGGAGTGGGATTTTGCGATTCTCTTATTAAATTCAATTATTTAAATTCATTGATAGGGAGATGCACACGTTTTTCCATAATATATATTTAATTTGATTAAGCTATTTGCATAAGCAGTAACCCAGAAATCGGATGCTACCTACAAGTACTTAAGAAAATGTTACAAATAATTTATAATAATCAACATTAAAGAATGGGCAATTATACAAATTTATTATATACGCAATCTTGTTTAATTCACTGGCACTTATTTTTTTTACACCCAATAAATAGTAGTTTAGCCATTAATTTGAAACTATGAACCATATAAAAATCAAAACTTGTTTGAATTAAATGATAGATAGTAGATACTTAATATTTTTTACAAGTTTACGTAACCCAGAAAACAATTAAAAGTTATCGAACAAATTTATGATAACCAATCTTAAAGAATAGACAATTTGAAATATTTATTATATGCGCAATTTTGATTTATCTACTGGCACATATTTTTAAGCAAAAATGGTAGATCTTCCTTTAATTTGAAACTATGATAACCGAATTAGGATCACAGCTCTTTTCTTGAAATGTTAGTTTTTCTAATAGTTAAACACATTTTTACATTCGATGTAATTATTTTATTTTTAATTTTCAACAAATCAGATGTTGGTGACTTAGATTCTTGGGCAAGTTAAGCGGTAAAGGTAACAAGGAACTTTGGAGTCGGTTTTGGTGACAACTTAGGCAACGGGCAGATGAGCACCCTGGGGCTGGAAACCGTTCTCATCGGCGATGTAGGTGACGGTGTAGGTCTGACCATCATCACCAACGAAGGAGTAGGCTCCCTTAACGGCGAGGGACTCGTGGTCGGTTCCAACATTGTTCAGCACTCCGGCGGCGTTAGCGCTCTGGCCATCGCTGGTCTCGTATCTGATGGGATAAACCGGAGGAGGATAAGTATTTCTTCTACTATAATTTTTCTCATTCAACCTACCCGAAGACAAAGTTCTCGGGTCCAACATCGGCATCCTGCTTCAGGATGTAGGCCTCTCCAGAGCGCTGGGGAGGAGCGGCCACGGCCAGGGCGAAGAGGGCAACGAAGACAATGAGGAACTTCATGGTGATTTTTGGTTGATTTGTGTGTTGATCTCGAGGAGTTCGCAACGAATGATATCGATTGACAGGAGAGTGAACTCTTTTATACAATCTCTTCGAACTACTGCTGGCTAATTAATGCGGGCCAAATGCGAAAAATGTGATACACATTGACTGCGGTTTTTCGAAGCTGAATATTAATGGACCAATGCTACAGTTCGCATATCAGTTTGCAGATGCATAACTATTTTGGGAGTAGCTTTCAGGTTTTCGGAGCTTTCAAGTGGCTGCGGATTATGTTGTTAATTTAATTAACTTTAAAATTAAATCGTCTGACAGTTTGTTTTTAAGAACTGCGGAATTATTTTGTAGATCTGCAATAGTACAATATAAAGATACAATTAAAGTAACAGAAGATTAAATTACATTGAGCTCCAATTAAAAAGAGTTCTTTAGGCAAGGCTCTGCAATTAAGTTGTGCCAAAATCTGCATGACCATCTGCCCAAAAGTTATAATTTTAATCATACAGATTAACATAAGCCCAACAGACATTTGCCAAAGAATATTAAACCCTCAATTGGGCATGGCAACTACTGACGTACGTCAGCATCGTCAGAAAAAGAAGAAAAAGATGCTAGAGTCGCGGTCGATCGGTTTATAATAAAACTAGTTTGATCATTGTCGCTTTTTATTCCATCCATATATTAATATGGCTATGGGTGGCTTTATGTTGTTGTTGGCAGGCATCTTCCAAATTTCATTAGCATCGCATGAAATTTAAATCAACGCCAGAAATTAACCTTCAAAAACTTCGTTTTCATTCGCGGCCGGATCGCTCGCACACATATTTCAATATGCGCCACTTTAATTATGTATTAATTACAAAGACAACAAAAAAAGACAAACAAGTTTCAACGTGCCAAAAATTTGCAAATTTTCTGCCGTCCGAAGGCCATCAAGGCGAAGTCGCCAGACCAGACGACATCATACTGTCCGTCTGAATTTCATCGGGCCAACGGGGCGTATGGAAAAAGTGATGAGGCCAATTCATAGTTTTTGGGCCCTGTTCTTCCACCTGTTGCGTCATACTTTTCTTTTCATTTCATTTCCCCTCAAACTTGTTATGGAGTTTTCGGCAGCCCTTCTATAAATACCCGATATTTAGCATACTAATTTACAGTGATCCGGGTTCAAGGAACCTTCTTACTTTCGGAAATATTTCCTTTGGAGATTCAAATAATTTTTTAACTTTAAACTAATAAATTTTCTACAATCAAAATTGAAAAAAAAAATTTTAATTTTGGGAGGATATAATTGAATTTTTCATATACAATAAGTAATTTTGTACCTATTCCTTTAGCTTGTAAAATAAAAGTTTGAGCCTTAAATGTTAGTTAATTGATTTATTTTACAAAATGAACAAATACTGATTAATGATGGACAAAAAGCAAAAGCCTTAGTTGTGGGGCAGATGATCGCCCTGGGGCTGGAAACCGTTCTCATCGGCAATGTAGTGCAGGGTGTAGGTCTGACCATCGGGAGCCACCCAGCTGACGGATCCACGGACACTGAGGGCCTCCTGGTCGGTGCCGGCGTTCTTCAGCTCAGCCTGCTCCTGGCGGGTAACTCCATCACTAGTCTCGTAGCTGCAGTTAATGAATAAATTTTTAAGGGTTTTCAAAATTGTTAGGAATGGTACAAATATATAAAATAATATTTAATATGAAATTTATAACATTTTAAATTTTTAAAAGCATT